>CALYDF020001082.1:0-16003 GCA_944474145.2 Dicrocoelium dendriticum | reverse complement strand
TTCTATTTAACTACTATGTAAGGATGATTATGACGCAATGACTGTCTTTTACCCGTTGATGTCCATTGTTTTCTTTTGGCTATGTGTCCAGTTGCTAGACTGCTGAAATTACATACATACATATGTCAAAACACAGCATTATTGCCGTTTTCCAACTAAAGGAAGATTTCAACTTTTGCATTATTCCACTGTTATTTATTCCATAAACTGCACAAACTGCTCCATTGCGGCTGGTGATTTCTTCATTCCACCTAACATTTAAATCTGCATTTCTAAATGATTTCATATGGCACAGATGTTGTGATTCTGCTAACCATCTACAATCACGTCATGAAAATCCAGACACAATCAACTCAAGATTTGAGAGATTAACGTTATATTGCCCTTGACAGATGTTTTGCAATGTGCTCTGGTTACACGCGACAGTACGATGCAGTTACATCTCATTAATGGAGCATTAGCACACAGATAATCTGTTGTACTTGCGTTTTAGAAAAAAATACATGCGGCAATCCATACAAGTTTATCTGATGAGTTGCGGACTGTTGTCAATTGTGTTAGTATGCGATGTGCGTAAATAATAACTCTCATGGTTCAGATCACGCATTTCTAGCAAGAGGTCCAAATCTAATGATGGTTACAGCTGTAAGTAATTCCGTATAATGCATTCAAATCTACATAAACGATATATTTTCATTCATTTTTTGCAGCTGTGTGTCGGCATTCATTCGCGTTATTTCAAAACCTGTATTTAAATGGGTTTTGCGAAATCGCAATAACGGCTAGAATTGTTTAGCTATCAATACATACAGGCGCTACGTTTGATGAATTTTACCTGTAATTTTACAGGCAGTAAATGCATTGCATTATTTTATCTGCAGGTTAATTTCGCTGCAAAAAGCAGTTATGTTCCATGGAAAATGTAAATCATTTACGCACTATCATAGTTTTGTGTGCTTACAAAACACCTAATGCCAAAATATAATAAATGCCAAGGCTATTTTGATAAAGCTATCGTTCAATTTATTAAAAATCAGAAAACAATATCGTTGATATAAGATAATGTAACCGTACTCGGTAGGTATATACATTTTCTCAGAATCCATTTTACCTTTTCTATTAAGTTAGTTTTAGCAAGTAATAGCGTTTACGAATGGTGCGGAAACCCAACTGTTTTAATTACTGACCACATTAATTCTGTCAGACTAAATTTAGCGTTCACTTATCAACTCTATTTGGTTTGCAGTATACCAATGTTCAGTATTTCATAACTAGGAGTACCCATGCTTTAGGCAACATGCAGTGGAATAGTTAAGTTCACAATTTTGTAGAATATTGCATTTTTGCTCGGTTTGCCCTTCCTTTGCTCTATATTCCAAAAAGTGTATACATATTAAAAGCAGTAATATTCCACGTCAGCACGACACTTCACCAACAGTCCGCCAACAGTGCCATGATAATAAACTGACACACCGCTCTGATTCCGAAATGAATCAAAATAAATCATGATTAGGAATGTCAATAGTGTGGTGATTTCTACAACATATCGCTTATGCCTCTCCATCGCCTTAACTCAAAGGGTCGCCGTATGAGATCTTTTTAACAGGCACTACCTGCTTAATCGATTTTAATATGTGTATGAAAAAAACGCGTGATACTTGGCAGATGCACACATGAATGGAAAAATGGCTACTTTTACCGAAACATTAGCAAATTTGTCTCAGAAACATGGGAGATCATCCACGGAATAGGACGCACGTCCGGGTACATGAAGAATCTGACATTTTATCCCTTGAATAAGCATGGTTTCCGTTGCTCAGTAAACTGCATACGAATAAACGTTTTGCTTCAATGCATAGTTCGGCTGGTAAATGGAATAACTTTTCAAATCAGTATTTGCCTCGCAGGCAATAAACAGATGGCTTACAATGACTTGGTGCCAGTACGGTCGTGAATACTTTTGCATGAGGAACGATTGGTTTTAGGGGAATTAAAATGAAGCCATGTATTACATGCAAGTAAATAGTTAGTATATCCGTCGGATGTTCTCTTTATCAGAGGAGCTGGAGTTGAATTATTAGAAACCCGAATAATGCCGTGGATGGTAATATGCGATATCCACTGGGGCAGTCTGCAAATATTGATGGTAATTTGCACAACCTTAACTAGTTCCTGTCCTTTCGTTAAATTGAGCACCGGGCAAATATACTGAACAATATATCAAGTCAATTTCCAAGGGCGATTAGCTAGAACGCAATGATCTTTCGGTAGTTGCACGGAAATTGCTCTTTATGACCGCTAGAATATGGGATCAAACATGGAATCTCATGCGTGAGACTGGAGCTGGAACTTAAATTCTAAACAAATATTATAATTAGCGCGGATAACACATTCGGCCATGAAGTATTTCCTTTGATATTCATCCAGGATTACTGAGGGTCTTTGACAGTGGAACCCATCCAAATTACTAAAGGGTACAACAGTAAAATAAAATGTAAACAAACGGGTGACTTGGACAAATTCACGTGCATAGGGAGAATGGGTAATTACTTCTAATTATTAAAGAATGATTCAAATTTTCTACAGAGTAATGAAAGGCACTAACACTGTGTAAAGCTTGTAGAAACATATTTCCGAAACATAGCATTATCGCCAAAATTGTAAATGCGCAAATGTAGTGATGAAATATAGCATCGGTTTTGACGAATTATTTTACACGAGTCTCTGCTGATCGATTCACTTGAATAGGCACATTGAAAGCTGAAAAATGACTGCGTTTTTTAAAACGGTCGTTATAATTTGTAGTGTGTTTTTCGTGACAACATCCTCCTGCTGTTTTCGTAAAAGTAAATAAAGTATTTTTCGCACTACCGCCGTCTTATAAACCGGAAGCGTTTTTCAACCACCATTATGTTCAATTTAGTTGAGTTAAATTAATAAATAATGCCAACTTTCCTGTGACTGCACACCTTACATATGCAAAATACCCGGTGTGTTGTTTTACTTGTCAAATAAATGATTTTACTGTTGTTCTGCAGAAAGGCACTAAACGACATTGCTTTAGTCTGGTCTTCGGACGAAATCTTGACACCGTTTTGTGTGAAGTGAGCAGCTCGTTGCTGGTGTTCACAAGAAAACTGATGCAATTTTCTTGGTTTAGAATAACCCCAGTTATCTTCATGACATAAACACTGCTCAGAATTTCGCTCTGCATCTTCTAACTATTGCACGATGACATTCGGTCTACGTGCAAGGGTATCTGCAGAGAATATGGATATACACAAAATTTAGTCATAAATACTAGAAGTAGGCCTTGCAACATCCAAGGTAAATGTAGTGGTCCTGTTTTTAATACGCTGTGGACAGAGCCGATGGATTCCCATCAGAGTATCGACATGTTTTGGTACTTGTGGGTGAACTTGAAGCGGGTGTCTCAACAATATCTTTGTTTGCGCCATCGACAGCTTCGCATGACAGACTTTGTCGCAGCTTATCCCATCATTGTTCAACGCTTCACACATCTATGGTATTCTATCCATCGTATCAGTTATTAATGAGGAGTAGGGAAGTATTAGCCTAACATTACACACAAGGGAAAGATCCAATGCACAATTGCGGTTTCAGCTGTTAGCTGCAATGCTGCAGTGGACGACGAAAACGGTGTAAACGTTGCTCCGCTGATTTCGGTAGTGCTGCTTGTTTGTTCATGCTTTCTATATCCATGATGACGAACAGAATCCATGCACTCGTTAGCAAACGATAATCACAAATCATATGAGGTGATAGGTGTAAGCATCAGCATAATAGTTGTTGGTTTTGTCGCGGAAAGATGCTTAAGCATGTGTGATTCGGTACACCGAAACAAATTGCAGACAAGCTTTTGAGCAACCACGGCGAGGTTGCTATCGGTGGTGAAGCGTACTGAAAAGCAAAGTGGCGCTAGGCACTCGTCCACCATATTGAATATGAGAAGCTGCGAAAAATGTTGTGTATTATAAATTTAAATTTGAATATTCCGGTATATTTGTAGTAAGCTTCACACTAAAATTATTCTTACATCTAATAACGATATAGCAATAAGGCAAACCAACATGAACAGGTTTGCAATGGTTGAGTCAGGCTGTGCTGGCAGACTTCGATCGTGGTATAAATGCAATCAGTCGCTTTGCGCAAGGGCGTCAATTGGCGAGTTTGAATATACTAACGTCATGAGTAACCTTACATATCTTAGCTAAAAAGTGTATTTTTGAAATAAAATTAAAATATTTTATTTTGTCTAGGTCGTTTTGAACAAGACAAAACGCGACGTCTTATGCAGTTTGTTGGATCAGGAAATTAATTTTTGGTGAATAGATTGGGAAGATAAAATCATTCCTCTTATGACGTTGGGAAAATTTTATATAAACACGGTGCATGGTTATACTGAGAATCGAAAACCCGTGTTTTAATACAATAATAACATACAAGCTTACTTTGTCAATAAATAACGATATGCAACTGCTGCAGTTTCTTCAGGAAATTTCCATGATGGGATGGTTTTGAGCTGTATTATGTTTGTACGAAGGCGACAATCCCTCCACTCGTTATTTGTCTTTGTTCCCTTACTTGCCTCAGTTAATTAATCAGTCCAAAAATTCGCGTATTTACCTTTGACTTTCAAATCCTCACGCAGAATCCACAGCCGATATTTATGCAACAGATTTGGTGGAATCCCAATCGGTTTATGCGCATCGATGTGACTTACATCTCCTTTGCTTAGGTTTGTTAAATTCCAAAGAACTAGATATGTGTACGATAAACAAAACGCGGTAGACTATTGGAATGATAGACACCTCTTTATAACAAGCGGTGTTAAGCTTCTAACATGTAAATTGTACGCCAGACCATTAACAGAATACTGCGCCACAAATTTAGTAGCATTAGAAGATTCGAGTGTAACCTGAGTTACACAAATGTTGATTACAGAAAGATTCGTGGGCAGCACCTCTAATATCACTCATAAAAATAGATGTCATTTGTTAAAAAGGGGAACGCTATGGCTTCGATGAGTAAGGCTACATTTATGACTGTTATCCGGAATTGTCCATCGACGGGCATAAACTAATTACTATCAACCGGCGTTCCAAGATCCTTCATTTTATGACCTAAGGAACAGAATATGTGATAAAAAGCATCGTTGCGGCACACGTCTGCGGTACAACGGCTTTACACACCAATATCCCACGATATGGAATAGATTGCCTTGGGCCATCGGAAGTACATTATGGATTACAACATTTAAGATGCAACTGAAAGAGTACGTACCTGTTAATAATGTTAAAAGACGGTTTCTTATCAGTTACACAGACGAATGTTAGTATGAGAACGGTCTGATGGCATCTAAGCACTAGCGGAATCCACAATAAAAAGGTACAGGTACATTTGGACATTCACATGTTGGATAAATGAGCTTTATCTCTGATTATCTCCGTTTCAATACTGTTATATTAGTGGTGTTATTTAGTTTGTTGACCATGGATGACTTATGAAAAGTCGTGCATATCGATGTGTTGGATGGATGGGACTTAACTTCAAATTATTCTTCATTAGTACTGCTGCACACTCTATATAGTTAGCTTGATATCCCCATGACGTTATTTAATAAACAGGCAAACGTTTGTGGGTTGGATAAGCAAGCGTTCCCAAAGCTTTATAAGAGTTCTTATTTAAGTAACTTGAAAATTCCCATTTAAGTCTTTAGAACAAAAGACCATCTGGTGAGCAATTGCTTTCAATGATTCATCGTCAGACCATTACAGTCATATAGAGGCTAGAAAGAGCAATCGACCCAGTTAGTTCAAAACGAATTGATCACGTGAAGGTCAATGTCAGAGTGGAAAAAACGAATTAGGTCTTAGACGGCTAGATGTTCGCTACCGCGTCTGACCGAAGGCAGTCGACCTGGGCGTCTTCCATCTTCGCTGACCAGGGAAGCTGCAGAGCCTGGACCAGCTTCTTCTGTGAGCATAAGGACGGCAGGAACAATCGAATGCATATTGCTTCAGCTGTCGCAGGCATACGAAGGCGGTAACCTTTCGTTCGGTGCGGTGAAACTTTGTAAACTATTCGGAAAGCGCGTTTCCAATCCACTTCATGGCCGGTGTCCACAGTGTGAGCCAGAATGGCGCTACTAATGGTTCCGATGCCCCCTTGACGAAGCCAACGAGGGCAATGTTCGTTCACGCGTTTCGATAACTGCCGCGCCGTTCGACCAATATACGTCGCGCCACAGGCGCACACGAATTGAAAAATCACCATTGATGTGATCGGCATCGGCAGCTTGTCCTTGTTTTGTGAACGAATGAGTGGTTCCGTTGAGAACACGCACTTCAACGAGGCTGCTGGAAAGGTCGAATTTACCGCGGCAGAAAAGCCTTTTGGTTAGACGCTCGGTAGCCGCGTTCCCTTTAAATGGTAAGCGAATAAATAACTCTTTCTTTGGCGCTGTTAACACTGCCACTGGTTTCGGTTTTTCTTGGAGGTTCCTTAAGATAAATATATCGGGATAACCGTTTTCACGTAGAGTGTTCTGTATGAACATTAACTCCGCGTCTAGGGTGTCTTCCGTAGTTGTGGCTGGTTAAATCAACCTACGTTTGATGCGAGGAAGAGAGCTGATAATGTTTGGCGTGCGCGAATAAAAGTTTGTGCTTTCATAAACGGTATGTTCTGTAAAAACACCATGTTGAAATTCTGACTCAGTTGGATGCAGGCTACAAAATGAGCTGTTGTTTCACAACATAGGAACTCCAGCATTGGTTTTTTCTAAAGTCAGTGAAGAAAACTCAGAAAAAGAAGTCGCTGAAGATAATCATTTCACAATTGGAACCCATTTGTTCAATATAAAAAAATACATTTATTTTAATATCCTACTTTAATCAGCGGATTTTAATGAATTCATTAACTTTTACAAATCATTCGATGCAAAATTCTTCGTTTTTACTTTGTTATTATTAGAAAAGCAAGAATGCTGTTTCTTGAAATATTGTGCACCGATATCATAGCTGAAGTTAGGCCTAAGTTATATTTATATGGTAATGTTAAGTTTAATGAAAAAGTTATGATTAATCAGATCAAAAGACAAATATGAGTTAGTTTTACTAACGACAGTGAAGCTGTCAAGTGCTTACCTTGTTTCTGCTACTCACAAATAATTCTCTTTCTATTAATCAAGGCCAAAATTAACTTTTCTTGCCAACAGAATACATTGCGGAATATTTAAAAAAACAGTGTTTTCCAAAATATCACGAAGGTCTCGCTCCCTTGTCTAATGATCTTGGGATTAATATTTAAAGATAGTAAAGTTTAATTCTTTCTTCATCAACCTACAACTTCTAAAAGTATTTAGAAAATCATCCAGGCTAAAAGTTGATGCGGTAGAAGCCGTGTTACACAAACGCTTTATTATAACTGATATACTCCATGACGGATTGCATTCATTTTTACGTGCAAGGTAGAATTCGCACTAGGGTAACATCTGAAAGGTATTCATCAATGGTTGCTCATTGACAGCAGGTATTTTCAGGCGACTCAATAAACCAAGTCAAGTAAAACTAAGCTCCTTGTTCCACACTGAGCATATTTTCAGCGATTTTTGCGGTATACCAGGGGCTCAAAAATTGGGTAAAACAAGTCTTCTTAAAAGGACAGGCAAATGGTAAAAAACAAAATATACATATAATCCTTCAAGCGAACGTGCACGCGTGGCATCAGTAATCTTGCTAGGATTAACTGGAAAACGAGTTTTGCTGAAATCGGTGCGAAAATAGAGGAAGTTTAGTTTTGAGCGTATGGATGAGAACAAATTTTCCACACTCATCGTGCGGTATGTTATACAGATCATTTAATATCTATGAAGAAGTTATGAGACATACATCAAAATGTTTGGTAAAATCGAAGTCTACAAGAGATTGGATTTAGAGATAAGCTTACTCGAACGGACAGTAGTTATAAGGTCTTTTTGAAGTGGACCAGGGAAAATAAATGCGGGCAATTCAACCAATGAAGGAGAATGCATGTCGCTACGAATTTATAGAATAAATGGCGTGGTACTGAAAGCTTCTTGAGCTACAGGGTATAAAATGATACTTCCACGAAGTTGGGAAACATTTCGTCCACGTGTTTAGACCAAGTTAAGTCTCTCTGTGTGTGCAAAGAAAACATAACGAGGGAGAGGGTTGCCACTGTATAAGACCCCATTCGTTACCAATAGTGGATGACTTTTGCTGTTCATTTGCATGAATTGCGAGTAATTTGTAAAGTAGTTTCGAATTAACTTGCTTCCCGCTGGTTGGACGTAGTTTGCAAATAATAGGTTGCAATCAATGCACTGTCGACATACCCAAAAACGCGTGAATAATTCAAGAAAAGCAGACGTGCTGCCTTACATTAAGCATCTAACGCAGATGTCATAGAGTGAACGAGATAGACCACTGTGATCAAGAAGGAGCCTTTGGGTTTAAATAAACTTGAGAGACATCAGTAGCTGGGGAGATTGTAGCGATCAAAGGAATAAGCATTTGTTCTAAGACTTTTAGCATGACAGACGTACATGCAATGGGACGGAATTTCTAAGCTTAATTTTTCGGACTGGTGTTATCACAACGGGTCTCCAAATGTCGGCGATAGGGCCAGCATGTAGATAACAATGGAATCTAGATGTTAAAAGTAAGGCGAGGGAGTCGGTGCACTCCCTTAAAACAAATGGTTATCGAACGTCAAGTACTCCGGCCTTCCTCACATACAGCCTCTTGAATCCCTGGTAGAAATCGATGTGCTGGAATGCCAAGATTTGACTAGCTGCGGAGGATGATAGCGGGTGAAATCAAGGCAGTGGGCGGAAGAATCAAGGGGCATACTGAAATTCAGAGCTGAGCTAATAAACATCTAGAGCTCCTAAATGTTTACTCGAACATTTACCACACAGTTTTTTAAGAAGCTGCCATAGGTCACGGCAGTTATTGTTGAATAAAATGGCAAAAATTTACAGGCCATTCAGCCATTTAACATTATATTTTATGGCTGCGGAAACTAATATGACACGATCGGGCACTTCGCATTTATACACATGTTTTTTCTGCCTTATAAGTTGTTTATGTAATGGTAAGTTGAACCGGTCTGCCATTAAATACATTTTCTCAATTCGGCAGCAACGGTCGGAGCAGAAACTGAGATTGTCACAGGGATGCTCACATTGAACAGACGAGTTGTCGTTGATGAAAACAGTAAAATCGGTGGAGAACAAAGTTGGTTGAAGTCCTGATATGTTGGGTACGGGACAATCTCGACGCCTGATCGTTTTACATAATATATGAGCCAAAAATATGTGTTTGTCTTACTGTAAATAATAGAACATAGCTTTACGATGCAATAGTTAGACTTGCTTAGCGTGCCTTTTGTGCGTGGAAAACAGTTGAGCTTGGTTTGTGAAGACGATAACTAAGTTTGCCACTAGTCTAGTTAAAACTTCCCTATTTTTGTCAGTGCAAATACCTGAATAAAATTAGTGTCACGTTTAATGTACTACTTAGCGATCACGTCGACTGGGCGTTTTAGTTTCAGTAATAACACCGTGGATAACTCAGCAGCAAATTTGTTCAGTTCCGACGCTAGTACGTCAGGCAATATCATTCCGACAACAACATAACTAAAACTGCGCAGGAACCGTGGCTTACGTTCATTCACATGGCCGCTAACAATGCTTGTTGTGTACGTGAACAGTAAGATTATCAGATTGGTTGATGAAGAAATTACACACTCCTCCACGATTCTGGGATAATCCTTGTTGAATGGACCTGATGAAACTAAGGTCAGTAAGTTAATAATTTTGTTTTCTATATCAGCCTGCAAACAAAATTTTGTAGCATCAAAACCAAGAACTTTGAAAATTCACTTCGATGCAGATTGCGGTAAGGTACTTGATTTTCCTAGTAAGCATCAAACATTGCTGGAAGGGATCCATGGTAATTGTGACCGGCTTGCTGAATAACGTCTTTGAATGACTTTCCAAACAGCTCGGTACTTCCTTATTATCCTGATAGCTAGTTCATAATTATTGTAAGGGTATTCCTGAATTATGGAAATGCTTAAGCTATTGCGAGCAAAAATTGATTTCGCGGAGTCTTCAAAAATTGGCAGAATATTATTAAAGGTCATCACCATCGATCCAGATAAACAAAACTGCAAAACAATTTATACGAAATTGACGATTCCAGCGTAACTCGTGTAAAAATAAAATTCTCAACAGCAACGGTCAAATTGTAGGCTCAGCGGTTGGGAATTTCTCTTGCCTGCGAGATAGCGCAAAAATGCTGGTCTTATCAATGGATACTGTAGGATCGGTTAACTTTATGGAGACGTGTTTGGGCTTGATGCGAGAAAGAGCTGCCTTGTAGAAATCGGCGAACTAGAAAAAGGATCCTTCCCGGCTGTTAAATCTCTGCGTTTAAGGGGTTGATCTTCTGATTAGCCGCTTCAAGTGGTACCAATGTTAACACAAAATAATGATGAGAAAATGCTGAAATTTGCCGTTGTACGTGCTGCGCCTCGCTATATCGCATGAAACAGGGCTTTTCGAGAACCAAAATATAAGTTCTCCGTCCGAAATTTGGTCAACTACAGAATAATACTAAGTGCTTTAATAAATAGGCGTTCTTCCCGCACAATATTTCCCTTCAGTGTGCTTCATAATGATTAGTACCGAATCTTTCGCTTCTTGTCAGCCCAAATATTTTTTGTATTGACTCTCAACCAGATTCTGAAACCGGACATCTATATTCTATGTTTTCCTGCACTTTGAAAATGTCAATGGTCGCATTCAATCACATGCACGATTAATAGTTACAACTGCTGAGCAAGTTCTTCCCCGTTGCCACCCGTATACTTTCAGTTTTCTGGGCTCTTTCCATTACATTGCGCCATTTGGACAATGATATATAGCTCGTTTTTGTTACATTGATTCGTCTGAGCGCGATTCATTCTTCCTCCATTGATTTTAAAGTCCTATTACCACATTTTATGTCGGTAAAGGTCGTGCTTGGAAACAATTCACTTATGTAAAGTTCATTGTTTCCCACCTCTAAACATATTCATGCCGTGCAAAATCACACCATCACCATGCGTAACACACGGACCCCGACCTCCACGAATCTGCGTAGCAAGTCTTGCTTAGCCAAAGGTTATAATTTTGTCCAGTATAAGCAGCATTTTGTACATGCGTGTGACATGAAGCTTTGTATTTTGGCTTTTTGGAGTGGATTTAGACATTCTTTCATAAAAATTTTGGAAGCACAAGCTGTTGGGGTATGGTACACCGCATGTTAATAATTGCTTACAAATAGTAAACCTTTCCAGCACTTGTTCAGTTGTTGCGATTAGTTTGGAAACGCTTTGCTCAATATTTTAATAGCTTAGCCGCTTAAAGTTTATTGGTCACTTTGGAGCAAATTATGCTACGAATTAATTTGTTCCCATTATCTAAGCATGCTGTTGGCAGAATTTGAACATTAAAGAAAAATTGCGCAAGATCATTACTTAATGATCGAAAGGATTATGTTCACTTCGGAATAATGTGTCGCGCCGAACTTGGCATGTGAGTGGTCCGTTAACTGAAAAATAATTTCCGATGGAAGCGATAGCTCCTGATGTGACTGAATAGACGACGTAATACGCAGGGAAACCTCATGAAACTAGACACAAAATACCTACGAGGATCCATACGGTTTACATAAGCATGTTTTCTGGCGCCGGCTTATTATGTCCACCTAATCAGTATTGTTATTGGTTTAGAAAAACGCGAATATTCTCAACTGAATCCAAACAGCTCGAAAGAAACAACACCGCGATTTTACAAAGAAACAACTAAGGAACAAGCAATTGTGGATCACGTGCCATAGGAACACACAAGAAAAGAATTTACCTTGTGATATATGAGTGGTCTGCCTTACTTTCTTTTTGTCCAACAAATTGGATTTTAAGCTGCAATAACTAATAATTTGGATCATTCAAATCTACACTTGATGCAAGCTAACCATGTTTTCGTCATTTCACATACAATTGATAACAATGTTTTGGGTAACTTGCAACAAATTCTTCAGTAGTGCTTTGAATGCATACCCAGCCTAAGTAAGCTCTAAGGGCACGTCTGTCCCGCAAACTTCTCGAACCACATGTTGTCACGGACTAGGAAAGGCGAGCACATCTGCAACTTATATTTCAGAGAGGGACGAATGAAACCTCAGAACCGCTACAAGATGTTATAGGCTCGCGTGTCTCCGAAGGTATGGCCTGCGAAAATTAACATACACCTACTTTCATACACCTACTTTCATTATTACTTCAGTTATTGCCCAAGTTTAAATTTGGTGAGTATAGAACATAGTAGACATGTTTGGAGATAATGGATAGTGAAACCACGCTAAATGCTCGCTTCTAAGTGTGACAAGCTGCTCCAATACGAATGACGAAACGCTGCCTAAATAATGGGCAGGAAGCACAGAATAGGCCGATCCAAGAGCCTGTTCAGGACATGTTGCATAACCGTAGAAACTTCAGGGATAGGTACAACATTCCAGAGCTCCAGGTCATATTTGCACGCCGTTTACGTAAACTGCGAGTACTTGCTGCCCACCGCAGACTGGTCACCATGACGTATGCTTAGAAGGTGCGTGTTTTGTCAGAGATTCGGATTTATCAATAAATGGGGGTTGGGTCAGCGCTTTACTACATAAAAGCTGGTTGAATATATGTTCGGGATCACAAATAGTTTTCCCACCAAAAGAAGTTAGAGACACCCTGCGTAGATACATTGTGTGTCGCGACAAATTTTCGCTCTGATGGGATCAGTTTTGTAAGCAACAGCAATGGCGGCTAGATCTATGTCTATCCCAGGCGCTATAATGAACTGACGGATTTGTGAAATAGCTTTCAAGCGAAAGTTGAGAGCGTCTATCATTTGTCATGCGTTTATCATGAATTGCGATATACAGCCCAGGTGCCTAATTTCGCGCAGAGAATATTTGTCGGTTGCATGATTGCTTAGATCAATGACTTATGCTCGGTAAAATGCAGTGCATTGACATGCTGGATAATAAAATAATATCAGATTCCTAGTTAGCTAATGATCAGTTCTCTACTGAAGGTGTGGACTGACATACGGTGGCCTGAAAAATATTTGAACAAAATACCGGACATATTTAATGCTGGTCGTGCAACGATTGCAAAGCTACACTGATGATTTTGTCTGTTGTTATAGTTATAAGTATGAGCGGCCTAGCTGAATATGTGTGAAGGAGCAGCGCTATTCTGCAATTTGCTTGTTGCGGATTCTCGAAAATCAGTTGAACATAGTCTGAACTGTGGAAAGTGGTTTGCCTACGGGGCGCCAAACAATAATAATACACCGACATTATTTGACCGGTTCACAGAATAGGCGAGGCTGTTTGAAGTTGTTAGGACCAGAGTAGTCTTTCACTGCCTGCTGTGGTAGTAGCATCGTTTGTCTTATGACCACGAAGCCCGACGATGAGATGACCTAGTGCGCATAATTAAATAAAATCCTATTTATTCCCGAAATTTAGACGCACGCCTATCTAGGTAGGATCATGATATGGCGAGCGTTTATAAATTTGAAATGCGCAGTAAGAAGATTAAAGCTGAATGACGCATGCGTTTTATATTGGGTATTCAGTAGCATTACGCATAATTGGTATGCATATTTATGAATTAAGATGAGTGCGACCAGACAAGTTCAACAAGTAGCGTGAATGATAGAAGTTAAAGCTGTAAGACCAGGGCAGCCTTAAGCTGCAACAGCAAGTGATTTGGATGTACCCTGCCGACAAACCGATGCTGGATTAGACGCTGAGACTAACTGCTTAGCTACGAAACGTCAACTGCGCCAGAGGAGAATATCCCGCCTGAATTATCGAAACACGGATGACGCGCGTTGGTAACTGCTATACACAACATGGTAGGACGCGTGCGGTTTGAAGATAAGATGCTCACTGATTTTAGAGTTACCTCATGCTGCCAATGTACAACGGCAAATGCAACGAGCAATGTCCTACGAATTATTTTGGCTGAGCTGTGCTGGTAAAGTGATCCTGATCGACCGCCTGGTCACTCAGGTCGTTGAACCGCAGGAGGCGGAAGAGCGATGCGTATTCCGTTCAGACCGCAGCACCGTATATATGATGTCCAACAACCGCGAATTGCAGGAATTATTTCGTATATAGCTGCTGGCAGAAAGCTGCGCGTTCTTTTATTCAGCGCAGATAATCAGAACCACACGACTTCCGCTATCCCCGTAAAATTTGCAAATTTTGCGTTCATCAGCTAGAAAGTAAGATTCTTTGCCTTTCCCAGCCTTCGCCAATAATAGAGCCTGTCGGCCTACTGCAATTCAAAAGAAACAACTACGTTTTGTGAGCAAACTCGTGGTTTTGACAAAAGGAGGTGTAACGTCTAGCAGTTTGCAGATGACAAGCGCGTTGCAAGTGCACCTAACGAAAACGGAGGATGCATTTGGAAACCAGGAATAGCATGAGGGAGACCATCACCAAAGTGCTTTTGAGATGATGCTGATTTTAAACATGTCTATATTGCTGTCCGTTTTTATACAGGAACAAAACCTGTACTATGTTTTGGAATCATGTTGGAAATTTTAGCGATTGTAACAAAAGTGACTTCATCTCCCTTGTTCACTTCAGCTGAGGTGACCGAGTTGCTGACCGGAGGAGTGCCGCCGCAATAGCATATATGCAGTGGACATCATAATTTTGCTGCGGCACCTGAGGTGGCTCGGTCATGTTCGCCGAATAGTTTCGACCTGGATACGGAAAAGCTTATTATATAGCCAACCAAACGAAGTTACCTTAAAGAGTGATGATCTATTTGGGTTTATCACCAACTAATTTTGCACTCATATGATGGAAACAAGGGCAATTGTTTGGCACGAATGGTGTGATTTTATCAAATGGGCACTTACGCATGCACGCGGATCCACTGCTTCATTTAGAAAAGTAACGCCGGCTGCAGAAGCGACAAACGAGAATGTAATTAGACCAACTACCTCGAAGGCTTGGTGCTGTACCAGATGCGGTCGCCATTGCTTCAGTTAAGTGAGGCTAGTAAGTCAACAGCGTTTTCATGCGGGTCCAACATCGAAGAGGCGATGAGTCAGTCATCATCAATGAACCTCTTGAAAATCACGTTTCTTCCTTTCCAATAAATATTATGATCCAAGCGAATAACCTATTTAAGCTTCTACGTGTTTTGCATCATTGCTGCAGTTGGTCTGTTCGTAGGACTGCGTGTAGAGCATCATGCATTTCGGGATTTGAGTGTAGGTTTTGCCGTTGTGTGTCTGCGCTTGAAGTGAATTTTGACTATTTACCAGACCGTTTAACACCCTCCACCTTGATTGTTTGTTCCAGAAGACTGCCACCCGTTTCTTTTGGACGGGTTTCACGGTATTCGTGACCTTGATATGCACAAAAGTTGGAGCAGTGTGCAACAGGTCATGGTCCAGCCCAAGCTCTATGCACATCCAGTACGCAAGCATCTCAAATTAGCTAGACGTGAGTGCTGTTACTATGCTGGTTGAATGGATGTGGCTCGGCTCCATCGATGAAACGCGGCTCCTGTCTACACTGTATATATGGTGCGTGGATGGATTTGTGACTGGTGAAGCGAAAGCTACTAATGGTCTCTCTGTAGTTGCAGGCGTCGTGTGGCTGTCCTAGAGAGTCCGCAGCGACGGGCAAATCCAGAACCAGATGCAGGTCTCACGGAACTGTCAGCATTGATCTGTCCTTAGGCGGTACCGGCATCTCTCACCGTCAAGACATACATGATTTATTAATATAATAGAAGCTAAACTGTTGTCATGGGATAAAGGACAAGGTATTCACATGATGTTAAACGGTGAATTTATTGTTGACCAGCTCGAGAAAATACGGAACGC
>CALYDF020001081.1:0-16020 GCA_944474145.2 Dicrocoelium dendriticum | reverse complement strand
GCCACAAGTGCTGCAGGTTGACAACCGCCGACCGAACTTTGACGATGCGATAAAGAAACTTCCCTTCTAATGGTACCACCAGCAGACACAGTTGCCAAGGTAGACAAAGCCTTAAGCTTGTTCAAGCTGTGTACCTTCAATATTGAGCACGGGAATAGTTGAGTGCCAATCCTGAAGCAGCACTTTGCACTTTGACGGCGCAAAGCACTCGGCGTCTAGATGTCTCAATCGCCAAATGGTCTAAAATGGTTTGCATGCTCTGTGAGTCATCACCAAGTAAGGCGATATCATCGACCTAATTTAAGTCGGTTGCTCGCTTGCGCGGTAATAGCTCTACACCCAAATTTTGGCAACCGTCTAGAGCTTGCGACAGGATGTCTTCAATCGCAAAATTGAAGAGGAAAGGGGACATAGTGCAGCTTTGTCGTACGCCGTTTTTGACAGCGAAGGACGAGTAAAGCCTGCCATACACCCTCACTCTGCCAGATGTGGAAATACAGTGCGCGTAGACTGGGACACCGTTCCTAAGCGAAAAACGCCATAGTGCCGGTCGATCAACCGTGTCGAATGTGGCACGGATGTCCAGGAATGCAACCATGGTATGTCTCTGGTAAAGGTGGCGGTGGTTCAGGATTTGACGGTGTGTGGATATCTAACCCTCACACCCGCGGCCACGTCGGAAGCCAGCTTGTTCTTCCTGGTGCTGCGATTCGCAAATGGGAGATAGTATACGAAGTAGAATGGATGCCAATAGCTTGAAGGCAACCGAAATGTGACTATTCCCCCGGTGATTGGTACACGAATTGCGAGCACCATTCTTAAAACCGGGACAATAACTGACCCGCCCCAGGAAGAAGGCACTTTTTCTTCATGCCAGATTTTGAAGATCCATGAGATTAGCTGACTAATGATAACTGAGCCTCCATATTTGGACAGCTCCGGAGGAAGTCCGTCTGAGCCGGCAGTGTTGAATAGTCTTAGGTGTCGAATCGCAAAAAACTTCCGCTTCTCTGGGTGGCTCGAGTGTGACGACCCAGGGCGGGCAGCTGGCTTCCCAGGGTATATAAGTGGACGGGGAGATCCAATTGAACTGGGAATGAAAATGTTCGGCCCATCGGTTCGAGTGTCGCAGTAAGTTGGCAATCGGCGAACCATTCACTTCGCATATAGTTGCACTGACACCAGCCTTTATGTGGCCAGTGGATAGAATGAGCTGGAATAGCTTGCGAGTATTTAAAGACGGCGGCAGCCTCCAATTCCGAAGCACGCTGGGACCACCCGACTTCGCGGTCATTGCATAGGCTTTGTTTGAGCTGCCGACTGTGAGAACGGCGCACTTCATCATGATTGGACTCCGCTGGGATGTTCCTGCGGCGGTCAAATAAATCCAAAGAGCGCGTGGAGATCCAGGTTTTCATAGCGTGCTGAGTAAGACCACAGAATTGCTGTGCGGAAGAGATAATGGTCCTCTGCGTGCACGTCCAGTGTTCATCAATATCCTGTGGTGGGTCGCAGCTGAGTGCACCAACCAGGGAAGTTTGATAACTCTGCTGAACCAAAACAGTAGATAGTTTATTTGTGTCTACGCTTCATTTTCGGGGACCCTCCGAAACTCATGCAGATGCTGGCACAGATAAGAGCATGGTCTGAGTCAAAAAAGTAGGCCAGATGGACCTGCTATCCTTTACATTACCCCTCCATCTGAAATTGATTGTATTATGATCAATATGAGACCAGGATGAGGACGCAGAAGGGGGTCGCCAAGTAGCGGAACGTCTCCTAGAATGCCCAAAGTTGGTACGCGAGAGAAAAAGATGATTAGCTATGCATAGGGTGAGAAGTCTCTCCATTATCTGAGCGGCTCTCATTGAGCACATGGTGATCACCGATTTGACTTTCGCATATCAGCAGACGACCGACCAGTGCGTTGAGATCCTCAACAAGGACAACAATGTTGGATTTGTAGGATCTGCTTAAGAGCTGCTAAAGTTCGCGGTAGAAATCGTCCTTGACGGAGTCGGAACTGCAGTCAGTTGGAGCTGAGATCACAAACAAATTGCGTTTTTCATCACGACATATTTATCTTGCATGATCCCCGAAGCCGAACTGCACACAGTCCGCTATTAATCGGAACCAGTCTAGCAGTGCTGACGCCGTCTTGCTACGTAGCGCTACACCGAGGCCAGCCTAACCTGCCACAGCTGCTTCCGCGTCACCAGATAGACGTAGGTGAAATATGGCTCCGTGGTCAGTGGGAGCTCCCAACTTTACCACAGCACTGGGATCTTGTAAGCGCGTTTCAGAAGGTCAGCAAACCTTGATGGCAATGGATTCCAGGGTGCGCACAAGACCAGCTTGCTGCCCGATCTGCATGAGGGTATGTACATTGAAGCATGCCAGACGGAAGTATGACCGAGGCCGAAGGAGTGTGACTATGCGAGCTCTCTGGATGTCGACGAAACCATCCGGAGTAGAATCATGGAAACAAGAATCATATGGTAACGGATAATACTGATTGGTAACAAATGATCAGATGGCGTGTGAAAGTGAGTGACTATCAGGAGCAAAAGCAGTTGAGAACGATATTGCAGTTGAACTGTTCATGGTTTTGTCAGTGGGCGTGATACTACCAGGTTGTCTAAGCCGAAGTAGGGCGTTGTCTTAGTGGAATCCACCTCGATCTTTTGGCTAAATAGCCTGCCTGCAAGACAGCGGGACGATTGTGAGACTGAGTTTGTCTGACCCCTAATCATTGACCTGTCTGACATGAGTGTATCTGAAGGCATTTGAATGTGCCACGCAGAGTAGTTCAATGAGTCACAGGGGATATACAAACCATCGCACCACTTTAAGGTCCAGTCTCTTCTCTGGTATGCCATCTCCGTATTAGACGCTTCAAAGGGATCCGGTGAGTGAGCTCTGTGCGGGTGCGCATCATCAGCATCAGTATGCACGTTAGCTAAATGTTAACACACATCAGCCGTTGTGTCACAATACACAAGAAAAACAGTAGAGACGTAACACAAGCGCGACAGCTGAGCCACCAGTAACGGATGGATATCATTCCGGAGAGTTAGCAGCCGGGAGTTGTGCCGCAAAATACTTATATTATTTTTCAAGAATGAGATCGTGCGGATGCGCATTCAACCGTGGTTGTATCTTGGGCGGGTGCTCCGTCCAGCATCAGCAACGCTATTGCTTTCTGTTAAGCTGTATGATATAGAATGGGAATATTGAAGAACCCGTTAGTAATAGTGCAGACACATGCACAGTTCCCCATATTCTGTCCAATGGGGTCAGAATGTGCCTGATACCGAGGAATTAGAAACTTGTGAGCTGGTGTAAGATGTAAGGTAGAAGGTAAGGAACAACACTAGTGACAGAGTTGTTTTAGCGACCGATGCTTTTGTGTTGTTCATTCTTCAAGACTAGCATTGTTAGAGAGCCACCACATTTAACCCTATCTCCCAAAGTCTAACGGATGGGAAATATATGCAAGTGGAGGCTTGCTCGATTGGACCACACGGTAGTGAAAGGCAATACACTTGGGGGTTCGACTGCAAATTCCCACAAGTACACGGTAGAACATGATCACATGCAGCCTTACCAGAAATGGTAGAGTTCATATTTTGCCAACGCAGTGTATACCATGTCTGTGACCAAGGTCATTCGCAGATGATTCTCGACTGATTGACATCTCAATAGCCAGGTTTGCTCAGCTTCATGTATTTTATAAGAGAGCGCTGAGCAGAAGCGTTGTGTTTTGCTTGTTCTCTACATTACTGTATATTTCGGACTTTAAGGCGCATTTAAAATCCCTATATTTGGTAAAATATCGGCAGTGCGAGTTATATTCCGGTGCGGATGGTTGTGCTGAGGCCAGATGACCTGGAATCAATTTCTACCTTGTGGCCGGGATGTGTCTACCGATTGTCATGGACACACCTTAAATTGCCGCACATTGCGCGCCCTGAGAAAACCCCGAGGAATTCTAACGGCAGTCCAGAGAGGCAATCAGATCTCACATGATGCACTAGGCACCAAGTGCGGCGTCTACGTACCGCAACTTGCACAGCGGTTCACGCGATGCGGCGCAGAATAGGGATAATTGGACGATCGATACATTCTGGTCAGTGTTTGAGGATACAATGTTTCGCGGAAGGCTGGATACCTGTGAGCTCTGTACTGACCGATATTTGGCCGTAGCACTGAAGTTACCGTTACGTACAGGGTCTACTGTGGTAAAAAGAATGGACATCGTGTTGGCGGACGAACGTACACGTGCATGCCAGCCCACTGACTTCCACGACATGCGTTGTTTGCGCACCGGGGGTGTGGATGGAAGAAGAAGAGGGGTGGCCAAGCGATGACTTGGTCCAGAGGAATGAAAGCTCTCACTTCGGAGCTGGCCTCAGTTTGAGCTTTAAAGCTCTCTGGTTGGGGTCCAAAAGACTATGAACACATTTGGCTAGATACACTTGCTGACATGGCAAGGAGCCCACCTCAGTGGCGTTCCTGCTATGAGTTTCTTTGTCCCCTCCCATCCCTTTTAGCCTGCCCTCCAATCCCGATCTTATTTCGTAGCGTAATATAATTTTACATAAAAAAGTTTCTTTTTGCCTAGTAGCCTGCTGGTAGCTTTCCGGAACGATGCCCGTTGCTGGTAGCTCAACTGGCATGCAACTGTTGTAATTATTTCCTTTTTCTTTTATGTATTGCTGCACAATAGCTGAGGTGGTTTACACCTCTATCTAACTTGTATAATGAATGAATGAATGAATGACAAGTTATAACAACGAGATTGGCTCAGATAATGACGCGAGGGATCCGGGCTTGCTTGATGCCGCTATCGCCTAACTGTTAAACTCCGACACTGAAGACGAAGAATTCGACGCATTTTTAGAAGAGCAATGGTTGAAAAAGGGAGTGTATTTTTCTGCGTTTAATGTGTGTTCCAAGTGAACATTATTGACAGTTATTGTTAATGAGTTGTTAAGTCTGACCTATCCGACTATTTTGTTTCGCTTGAAGCGCCTACTAATCCGGTTCGCCTTATATAGGAAAATAGATTCGTTCACTGCTACTGCGTCTTATAGTCCGGTGCGCCTTATCTTCCGAAAAATACGGTAGTTTGGTTGCGGTCATGACCCGTAGACTGTCTCTCAGAGCTGAGTACCGAAGGAGGCGAGTGATCAATCGCTTCCTAAGCTACTTTCTGAGGAATTTTGAAACTGAGCTTGCTTGGCGTGTGATAATTAATTACTCTTGTGTAAGTTAAATCTGGGAATGCATGGGACCACCTACTAACGTAGCTAGTGAATCACAAGGTCTTAACTCCCATTTTTACACGTTCCCGTCTTGACAATGATTCCTTGCCATTAGATGTAATTAATTCCATTTAATGATCGGTTAGTGTCCGACCTATACCACTGAGTATGTCCGCTCGTCTGATTCCCCTTCCATTCGTTTGTGACGGTAACTGGTTTCAGGGTAATTCTGCGCCCATATAGTGACTGGTAAACCGGATATAAATGAATAAGTTTTCCGCAATTTATGTGTCGTCTTCCTAACATGCTACATAAAGGAATCAGTTGTTTTCACCTACCAAGTGAATACTGTCCTCTTTTCCTTCACTGCACGCAGAGTATTCATGACTTGTCCCAGTTTCGTTTTTATTATCAAACCGCAGCATTATATCACTGTCTTCTCTCTTTATTCAGTCCCCGGCCAACCCTCCGGAGAGTAAAGATGCTCCGCAACATAATGTGAAGTTTGTAACTGGTTCTGGTCCAATAGCAGCAGCTCGCGAGCGTTTTCTGAACGAACCCTTGCCTAGCGATTCGGATATGCTCAGACCCAGCGCAGATACGATTGAGAATGATAGAAGATTGAATGAGTTCACTTTCTCTCCATCTCATCCACTTGCTTCCAAAGTAGCGGCTATCGCCAATACTATCAAAGAGGATTCCGATCAACTAACAACCGATATAGTTGCTTCATTGACGACAAACACTTCCATTTCCAAGTGGTACGTTCCGAAATCTGTTACAATAAAACCTTCGAAGTTGACCGCCCAATATATCCTGACCACCTCCTTCAAGTTAACCGTTTTTCATAAATTGAACTTTCACCATGTATACCCTATGGAACCAGACCTAGGTATGTTGACTACCTCTGTACGACGTTGTACGTTGACCACTACGGCTATAACAGTCAACCTTACTTTAATCTCGATAACTTGACGATGTGATGGTTTACTGTACAATGGTCGCCCAACGACTCGTTTGTGCAAATTCTAATACGTATGTAGCGGGAATTCGCATTGCATGAAATTCCCCGACTCCCAATAACTGTACTTTACGGTTCCGCGAACATCTGACGATGCAGCATCTTTTCCGTCATTGTATATGCCTTCGTGGGTATGTCCTCCATTCAGTGTTTGCTTGAATGGATATCCAATAATAAACTTTGACTTATTTTCGTGTGAATCCTTTCCTCACCGGTCTAAATCCACAGGCACAGGAACCTGTGCCCACTTATTGCACAGGTCGCAATCAGGAGTGTGAATGCACAGCCGCGGTCGGTTGGCGGCATTCGTATCCGGATTTGCCTGTCACTGTGGCCTCCACGGGACAGCCACAGGACGCCTGCGCCTACAGAAGGACCACGGATGGTTTGCGCTGCACCACCCACAGCTCCATCCACAAACCCTATATTCTGTGTAGATCCGAAGGAATAAGCCCGGGAGGCACGCGGATGGGAGCCACGTTTCATCAACGGAGCCGGCCCACACTCCTTCACAGGCAAACACAAGCACACTGTATTTGGGGAAGCAAGTGCACACAAGACGGTGGCTGGACCGTAGTCCGCTTCACACGGAGTGCATGGAACCGCTCTTCGAGTCTAGCACGGCCACAAGGATCGTGTACTCCGTCCCCTGCAGCAACGACCAACTGTCTCGTGGAGCCAGTATGAGCGAGGTAGTGGATAATAGACAGGTAGTCACTTTGTCAACATGCACATCAAGCGCAGCCACACCGAGGATGTCAAGTTACAGCAAATCACATGAAATGAAATGTCAAATAAAAGTAGATGGAATACACCGTACGTATATGGCGGTAAATCAGCATCTGTGTTGTATGCATTATCAAAATGGCCGTGATAGATTCAGGAGGGCAAAGAAAGGGATCAAGACACATACATAAGGAGGAAAAGATTGGCGAAGTTAATTACCATTAGTTTAAGCGACTTATGCCATTTAATAGATTATTCAGGTGCACATTAAAATGTGGTAACGAAAGAAGAATAAGACAAGGTAGCAAACCCACCATCTGAAATAAATAAACAGCACGCAAGAACACCGTTAGTAAATCGAATGCAGCGTATCTACCAAAGGTACGCCAATTCAGCTTACATTCTCAGCAGGACTCGTCGTCGTTTCGATGTTGGACCCGAGTGGTCTCGCTCGTGGCTCACTTAACCTGCCTGGCTCAAGCATTTGCGACCGCACGTGTTACAGCACCATGCGCTCAAAGTCGATGGAGTACAGCCCATCGGCGCCTGTTGCTTCCGCAACTGCCGCTTCTAAACTGCATGTACGAGGGCTTTCTCTCGCACTTCTACAACTGCCTTCGGGATCCGATCGTGACATGCACACCGATCAACGGCGTTCTATTCCCATGACCTGCAATCATGTCTTGGTAACGTAACTTGGTTTTTTCACGTGCCGTTTCCCTGCACTTTGTTGGCCATAAAGCAGCCGTTTAGGTGTCTGGGTCGAATTCATGCGGCGAATATGTCCGAGTCACCTCAGGTGCCTCAGGAGAATGATGCAGTTCACTGCATACATGCCACTGCTTTGGAGCACTTCCGTGCCTGCAACGCTCACTCCAGCCGATGCACATACTTCGGCGCAGACACCGCTGATGGAAGCGCTCCAGATATCGGACATCCTTCCGATAAAGCTGCCAGGTTTCACTGCCGTAAAGGAAAACGGATAGCACCATAGACTTATATACCAGCAGCTTCGTCTCAACAGTGAGCTGGTGGTTGTTCCACACACGGCATTCCAGCTTGCCAAAAGCAGCAGCCGCCTTCGATACGCGGCTGCGCAGCTCGCACGTCATCTGCTGGTCGGTTGTTATTACGCTACCAAGGTAGCAAAATCTCGAAGTGGTTTCCAACACTTCGTCGGCAATCTGGATTTGGGGCAGGTCCACGGACTCCCATCCGGGTGAAGGCTGGAAAAGACAAACAGTATTGCTTCTGTTGATGGTGAGCATGAATTTGGCGGCTATCGAATCCAGAGCACCAGCCATGTGCTGCAATTCATGCGCGCAACCAACGCACAGTCGTCAGCAAACAGCAGCATATGGATAGTTGTCTCATAGACTAGGGTTCTCGCACCGAATCCATGGATATTCATCAACCCACCATCAATACGGTGCTCCACACGAACACCGTAATCACAAGCGGCATCAAAAGCACAAAACATCATGGCAAGACGATAAATATTAAACAGGGCAGGCGCTAAGACACAGCCTTGTTCACACCAGAGACAATTGCAAAATCATCCATGGTCTGTCAACTCCGCTGCACCCTCGCCCGCGTACCACTGTGCAGACATTCAATTAAACTTACAAATTTA
This sequence comes from Dicrocoelium dendriticum, assembly GCA_944474145.2. Lineage (NCBI taxonomy): Eukaryota > Metazoa > Platyhelminthes > Trematoda > Plagiorchiida > Dicrocoeliidae > Dicrocoelium > Dicrocoelium dendriticum. The sequence continues at coordinate 7,373 of CALYDF020001081.1, read as the reverse complement.
CTCGAGCAACCAACACTAGCCACAATGTCTCGCGGTAACCCGTATAAAATGCTTTGGTGAAATCAACAAACAGGGAGTGCAATGGCAGGGGCCGTTCTCGACATTTCTCCTGCAACTTGCGAGTCGCAAACACCATATCTTTGGTGCAGCGACCCGGAAGGAATTCACATTGCTCTTCTGTCACGTTCGGTTTCACAACCTGACTGACGAGGCGGTTGAGCAGGATTTGGGCAATCACCTTGCCCACACAACTCAGCAAGTTGATGCCACGATAATTCGTGCAACATTGCTTGCTTGCTTTGCAGTTGTACAGTGGTAGCACAAGGTCATCCTACAGCTCAGGAGGCACCTCCTCCTCAATCCACACACGTTGCACCAAGTGGTGCAGCTCAATCAACAACGCGGGTCCGCCATGTTTCCATACTTAAGGCGGGATTCCGTCGGCACCGGCACGCTTGCCGTTTCGCAGCTGAGCAATTGCTCTCTGCGTCTCATCACTGTCGTCATGTCTGCCAAACTCACCACCTCGGGCTGCTTCAGGCCGTTCAAAGTAGGCTAGTCAATCTATGAACGGTTGTTATAGAGACAGATAAAGTGTGTTTTCCTGATCTGTATTATGTCTGCAGTCTGTGTGCAAGTAGTGCCTGAACTACGATCGATCAGCGGCTTCAACGACTCCAACTTCGGTGCATACACCGCCTTCAAGGAGTCAAAGAATTCCTTGTGTTGGCGACGTTCGGTGTAGCATTCCATCTGTTTCACCTTTTTCGTCCACCATGCATTTTTAATGCGACGGAGCTCTCGGGTCAGTCGTCGTCGAATTCTGCCAAACTTACTCTTCGTCCCCAAGTCATTGGGATCCGTCACATGGGCAGCAAATGCTGCATTCTTCTCCGACACCAATGCGCCAATCATCGCATTTTTCTCGTCAAACCAATCAGACCGCTTACAGTTTGCGCGCCCGATGGTCTCCTCGGCAGCAACTGTCACCTGGTCACGAATGTGGTGCCACAGGTCGCCCACTGCGGCTATGCATTGCATATCACGTAGGCTTGCAGCCATCGCCTTCTCCATCTCAATCCGTTTCGCCACAGTATCGAGGGAGAGAACGTTAACTTTAGGGCGGTTCACGGCGGGAGTGCAATACATAGATTTACGAAAATATATGTACAGTTTGGTGCGCACCAATTTTGTGATCAGTGCCACACTCAGCTCCCCGCAGTACACGTGTCATGCGCACTTCACGCATGTCACGCTGACGTTCGATGACATAGTCGAACAGGTGAGCGTGACCACTCCGTGGGTGCGTCCACGTTAGTACATCACTCGCACTCATTGCCAACCGAGTGTACATGATCGTCAGGCTGTGAGTGGAACACAGTGCGAGCATCCTGTCACCGTTTGCATTCACTGAAGCAATACCATGCAGACCGAGGACATCTGTCCACACCAATGCATCAGGCCCAAAGCGCGCGTTGAACTCCCCCAGCAGAAATAGTCGCTCGTTCGGCACAGACCGTATCAAGGAGGATAACTGAGTGTAGATTTGATCACGCGTGTCATCAGGCTAACACATGGTCGGACCGTACGTGCTTATAAAAGTGGCAAACTTACCTCTTCTGAGTCGTAGGCGAACAGTCATCAGTCGCGCGCTGATGCCAGTTGGTTCACCCACCAACTGGACGTTTAGGCGATCGGATATTGCAAATCCTACCCCATGTTCACGTGGCGTTGAAGCGGCGTTACCCACCTAGTAGAATGTGTAGCCAGCATCAGCTTCCTGCAACTTACCTTGCTCAGCGAGACGGGTCTCGCTGAGCGCCGAAATATCGATTTTGAAATTCGTCAGTTCCACTACGACTAGTGAACTGCGTCGTTCGGGACGCCCACTCTTATCCCGGTCGAGTAAAGTGCGCACGTCACAGACCCTAAAATTGTGCGCTCTGCGCGGAGGCATACGCTTGCGTTGGTGGGCAACCATATGGGAGGTGACGTCCTGGATTGGAGGAAGTAGTTGGTTAGGTGAAACGGGGACAGGGAAAGTATGTGCAGGAGAAGAAGAAAGGAGGCACCAACACTAGCATATTTTCACTTATCCACCCCGTTGTTAGCAGCAGATAAGGCGATACTTTTGCTTAAGACCACTGCGCAGCGGCCGATGCAGCATGAATGTATTACTACCGGCGTAATTCATGGTTGGGCGGGTTGGACTAGGATACTGCCAGGGCGCCCACACCTGACAAGAGAACGACTCGTGTCCTCAGCTAAAGCCTTCGATAAAGTATACCCCCGAAAGGCAGCGGGCCGAGGCCACTACTCAGTGAACCGACTCAGACGGAATTGTGTCCTAGATCTTAGCTAGAAGAAGGGTGTAACCCAATTCCCACGCGGCGGTCGCCAAGTGGAGACGTCCAGAACATGAGCCCATAGCACAACATTAGCAATAGCGGGTCAACAATCTGTCAGGATCTCGTTATCACAAGCTTCAGCGCACCATGGCTCTCCCACCTCGGATAGTTCCCTATGAACGGGCTGCCAGGCAGGTCTCGGCCTGCCTCCCTACGTCCCATGTTCTGCACCACCGGGATAGCGGATCTGTTGGTTCTGATACACAGCAAGCGAACAGATCGGCCTCTGCCGTCTCTATTTCCAACCTTCTTGGCGGCACACCCAGTAACTCCCCGCCCCACAGCACCCACCATCAACGGCCACAACCTACATATGACACAGCATTACCACCAGAACCATCCACCTCGCTTCATCGTTCGCCTACTATTCAAATGACCCGAAACTCACTGACACCGACGGACCCAGTTTCTACATCATCAGCAGCCGTCCCTAGGACGTGCCCATTGTCCGGCAATTGTGGATCACCCGATGGGGCGCAGAACCCTATATCCGCGTCTCTTGGTTCACTGCGTATCTACAGCTACCAATGTGACTTTTGTCTACGAAGTTTCACTACTAGACGAGATCTCACACGACACCTCGGAGTACACAAGCGAAATCCGACTGGATTCATGGCGGAAACGGTAAATCATAATGAGCCCATATATCAATGCTGCACATGTAGAAGAAAGTCTACGGCACAAGGAGGACTTACGGAACATCGTAAATTTCGCCACCCCCGGATACAGTGCAGAGTGTCTCAGGCGTTTGCCTACTAACTCATTTAACTGGGCAGTCATAGAGGACGCGACCCTGCTTAATAGCGCTGATGATGTCAGGTCGGGAGCCAGTTCTCTCAACGAGTTTGCCAATCTCCTACAACAGTACTTCCTTTCTGGATCCGCGTAGAGTATTAAAAACTGTGAGTTTTACGCTGTTAACTCAATGATACCGGAGCTCCACCTACAATGCAGACCATACCTAGCCCTTGTCCACGAGGCTTCATAACAGCAGGACAAGGCGCCCGATCATATGGTTATCAGACGCCCGAACGGGTCACCCCATCGCCAACGCGGTCATTCTCAGCTGAGAACCTAACAAGCTATTTACGTCAGCGCCACAAAGTTGATTTGGATGCGTTTGCCACAAGCTCACCCTACCACGGCTACAGGAAGGGAGCCACGCATCTCACACCTACTCGAATCGTACCAACTTCGCTCGCCCACGGAGAATCTACCACTCATAACATGGATGACTCAGATATCTTCGCAGCTGAAAGGCCCACAACGTTCCAACACCTGCTCCGCGAAGCTATCCAGTTACACTTTTTATGTGCAGACATAACCTAAGCACGGGTCGTTGTGCTTCAAAATTTGGTAGACAACTCTTTCACTCAGCGTTCTTGACACGAATTCAGTATGCGCTTCGACAACCTTTGTCAGACGTGATTTCCCCAGACTTGGAAACCATCCAAACCACATAACCACACCAAAAATGTTCAGATCAATGAACAACGACTTAGACTTCAGTTCGGGTAGATACGTCTTTATCACCCTAGGCATCAGGACAAGAGTGCTATGGTGCTCGATAGGGGATGGTAGGCCTCCTATCTATAAGAAAAGGAACGAATCCCTGGTTTTATCAAATATTGGACAAGGGTATTCTCACAGCCACGCGTGATCATTCCGCCTAACCCGGCGACGTATCCGAATTTCGCTCATCTCTACGTCAGATTCTGGGCTCAACGCCTGGCGTCCACCTCATCACCCCGAAAGAGGTTGAACGCATGGATCGCCACTTCGTTAAATCTTTTCTGAACTGCGTTCTTGCCTCGTACTCCTACTCTTATTATTCTAATGTAGCCAGAGTTACCTTCATCCCAAAGATCACGTCTCCCAGGCTTCCCGAAAATTTCCGCCCAATATCTGTGATCTCCGTTTTCACCTGCCTTCTACACCGCATTCTTTTTGAACGCTGTATATCTTAATAATAATAATAATAGTAATAATGATAATAGGTATATTTCTCATTGAGTGAGAAACTGTGGTCATATTTGGCACAGATCCTATTTTACAGAATATCTCATGCTCATGCATGAATAGTAAACAGTTATGTGATTTACATTGCTTTTTCTGTTTCAAGGTTTGTATTTACTCATAGGTGTGGTTCGGCGCAGTGTGCACTAGTTGTAATAGTGAATGGTAACAGCACTAGGGGTGTATCATAAAGTACTAAAAAGTTTTCTACTCGATAGATGTTGTCTGGCCCTTCTTGGTACAAATTATCATATTCCTTTTTATCCGACCGTCTACGATTCGGTTTTTCCCGTAAAGACGGATGCTTTGTGGCCTAATCCATCCTTCATTCTATGATTCGCTTTTCGCACTCCTACTCCTTCGCCTCTTTGGACATCTCAAAGTCCTTTGTTTTCATCCCTAATTAGAGCTGCATCTACGTTTGGAGCCCCTAAAATTTTTATTGATTATCTGAGACCTACTATTCCACTGCAAACTCAACATTCCGAGAAGTGCCAATTCCAGAGCGAGACTTTAGACAAGGGGACTCACTTGCACCCCTACTATTTATCATGTCGCTCGACGAAGCACCAAAAGCCTGCCTCCTGTTGCTGGATGTGCCCCGCAGGCCTGGTCGGTTATATTGCATACGCAGACGACGTGATCATCGTAGCGGAAAACGAAGATAAGGTACAGCTACGGATCCTGACTTTAACAACGACCTCCAGCTTATTGGCCTTTGTATAAACCAAACGAAAACGAAGACCGTAAATATCGTCATCGATAGATCCAAGAAGAAATCCTTACTTGACACCTGATCTTTAGACTGGATCGATGAGCCTACCATCAGCACAACTGATGAATCTATTTAACTACCTGGGCTTGCCTTTTAGCTGGCATGACAAGCTACCACCTCATTCCCTCCTTAAGCTGTGTCAGCAACTCCAGGGAACTTCGCAAGCACTATCAAAGCCACGTCGGCAGATTAATATTCTCAGGACCTTACTCGTCCCACGATACATCCACAATGGACACCTTAATCAGTGTCAGCGTTCGCAAGTAGTTAAGCTTAGTCAAGGATACAGCCGTTGCCTTCTTTCATGCATCCATCAATGACCACGACTTAGGCATTCCTAGTCTCTCAACCATGTTACCACTTCTTTTGAAAAACAGATTAGAGCGACACCTTTCCAACCTGAATGCCATTTTGATCTGGGTCATTCGTGACTCAACCGCTTGGACGATACCTCGGATAGCGAATTCGCTACTCATCGTAGGCGGGCGAACTGTGACGGATAAAGCCTCGGCAAACTAGGCATGGAAGATTCTACTACTTACTACCCTTGAATGATCCCCTTCCTGTCAATCTTCAACTCATCTAATTGGTCATCTGTGGCTTCGTCAACCTGCACGCATTTTCCTGTGCGTATTTATTTGGGCAACTCAAGTATGCGCAAGCGTCCTTTCTACAAAACTCAGGTGCACCGGCGGCAAACCACCGCGTTTCCCATCCGATGTCTCTTGTTGCGGTTTACGTGGACAATACGAATCAATCTCTCACCTGCTCCAATCTTGCAACGTAACCCACGACGCAGCCTGCAAACGGCACTATGACTGCCAATCAATTTGCAAAGATTGTACACCGTCGGGATGCTACAGTTATTCTCGAGGCACACGTCTCATCGCCAATAACCTACATCAAGCTAGATCTCCTCATCAACCGGGACACTGCTATTTATATGATGGATATTGCTGTTTGTGATGCACACCGGATGGCTCAACCTTACCAAATCTAAAGTGGTAGATACATTTACTCATTACTAAGCAAAAATTGATGCCCTACCGGTATTCAAAGTTACTGTGTGGATTCACGGCGCTGGCAAGGGAAGACCTGACCGTGACGGCCAATCACTGTCCTCTGCACGGGCAATAACCTGCACGGCAGTGGAGGGTGGGTCGAGCTATATCGCAGATAGGTTTCAATTCGTAATGGTCGGCTGTCGTCCCCCATGGCTCAGTGGCATAAACTGCTGGCTTCTTGAGGTTAGCCTCTAGTGGGCATGGGTTCGATCCCCAGTAGGGGACCGATGGATGCGCACCACTGACGAGCCCCAATAGGGCGAAACGCGCGTCTGGTGCTTTCCCGGATTGGTAGCTTACCTATGCAGCTTGGAATCTAATTGCGATGAACCAACTCTAACGATAATCGTCGGTAGCCACGCAGCTGCCATCAAAAAATACGCACAAACTTCCTTCTTGGCAATCTCCTCTATTATGCATTATCCACTCATCTTAAACAATAGTGGATATATCCATCCCGCGTCAGCTAGACATCATTGAGTCTCCCGAACTTGGATATTTCCGACTAGTGCACCTCAACCATCCGAGGAACCAAATGTTTAGGTGATCTTCGTGTGTTAGGTGGGCAGCCCACGAAACACAATCATTATGACAAAACAAACACAGACGAATACTGGGCGTGCGGTCCTTGACCGAGTTCCCCGAGGTTCCATCAAAACAGCGTCTTAATGTTATGCCACGGCATTCCTCACACCATGGTACTGCTCATTTGTCAAGCCATGAAAATAAAAGGAAAATAAAATTTTTCTCGATTAACCAGTTCCAAGCTAACCTGTCCATTCTGTGTGACACCATTCGATACAGAATTCTCGAGGCAGGCCGAAAAGCCTAAGCTTACTCCGATCCAGTGTTTCTCAACACAGCTGTGAAAGAATCTGTGATCTGTCAATCTGTGTTCAGCGCTCTGTTCAGGTTGCAGTCACTCGCCATTCCTTGTGACCTTGTCAGCCAGTGCGGCTGCATTACCCATCACACGGACCGCGCGACCACGCCGACCGCTCATTTGACCTTGCAACCACCACGCTCGCCTGACCGATGTGCGCCGCCCTCAAAGCTGTAAAAGTACAGAACGCTAACCAACCCACTGGGTCAGGCTAACGACACCAAATT
>CALYDF020001080.1:0-16018 GCA_944474145.2 Dicrocoelium dendriticum | reverse complement strand
GCTGATTTATAGTTTTGTTTGGGCAAAATAGCAAGGGTGGCGTGTTAGGTAGGGCATAATTGTGGTAGGAGACAATAAAAGCGAAGGTAGTGGTTGAGAATGGCGTTTATCATTTGGGATGAAAATATGTTACAAGCGTCAAGGTGCTTGTTGATAATAATATCCATAAGGGATTTTGGACAATCAGCCTCATCTGATACTAAGCTATATGGACTTGAACTAGTAGCGAATATCCGTAGCTCGTCATGTGGATATGGGTTTTGCACTGCAATATAAAAATAACGTAGCCATCCGCCGTCATGGTAAGAACTCTTTGATGTACGTGTGTATGGATGCCGAAGGCAACCAGTTCGATTTGGAACACGTCCAAATCTTTGGAAGAGCCACAAGCCGGCAAGCACCTGAGTTTATTGAAGGCTGGTATTTAAAACAGAAATAGATCAAGAATCACTTTGATCTCGAAGTCGCTTACGAGGCTCTGCGAAACAGGTTCTTAAAGCCGCAGTGATGATGTTGTCAAGTCTGGTAGCGAAATGTCTGCAAAACCAACAATCAGCTTGGAGAGTAATGCAAAACCCACAAGCATTATGTATGGACTTCACAATCAATTTGTAGCCATTGTTAGTTTAGTACAGGGGAACATAGAGCCAAGGCAGTAGTATACATACAGTTACCTAGCTAAGAATCTAATCACGTGTTATTTAACGTAATTTATGTCGAAAGAGTAAAGCGCTAACTATCAAACAAATGTTTCAGCAACGTGACCACACAATTATACGTTTTAGGATAAATAGCATATTAGATAATAAATACTCGACGATCTTGATATCCACTCGCCAAGCAATGCCAAATAATAAGTGGCGTCCAAAACCAATTTTAATTTGTCAGTTCGAAGAAACGGATATGATATATCATGACAATTAGGATGGTTCAAAATGAAACCACGCAAACAAATAGTTAACCGGCGAGTGGCAGTCTCGTGTTCTGGCACATTTGGCGTTGTAATGTAGGGTGTTACCGAAAGCAACTCAACCTTGGAAAATGAGTTTAGTGGGCGAATTTGTAGGCAAGTTTAATTGAAGGTAAACCAAAATAATGAACGCAAAATTAATAATAATTTCAAGTTCACATGCCAATTTGGGTGATATGTTTGGATTCTCGAGAAACAGAAGAAAAATACAGCCAGGATATTTATTATCGAACAATATTTTTGTATTAAATCCGTTGTGCTGCACTTTGCGAAGTGGAAAAGCACATCCAAGTTTTTTGAGCTGAAGGCAAACTGAAAGATTACTATGTTACGAATAACCAGTGAATGATTGCACCATCAAAAGCTCTTTTAACTATGATTAGTTTCCGTGAAACTGATTACTTTAGGATACTCTAATCTTGATAAGATAGTAAAGCGCTTTATGCGGCAATCCAAGGGACAACTTTGTTTTGCTTGTTTCATTTCTTAACTTCGCATTACATACGAGCAAAAATAAAGATTGACGCACATCACCTCGATCGTACACTATCAAGTTGGCAATGATTATTTTGCTTCATACTCGGTGAAGGCGTCTACTGAATAACCGCAGGAGATTAGGCCTTGGCTCGGATTGAGCATTCAAATATGTGCTTGTAATACATACGACAATGTTGGTACTTTGCGTTGAGATAGTATTTTAGGCTACAACTCCGGGTTTGGATTTGCATTCGAAATGGGGGCAAACATAACCATTGTGCACCTGCTGAGAAATACAGATATATATTAGTCAAAAGCCACGTTGTTATAACCCTAAGCGTCGATTAGCAAAATTGCCTACATTCTTGGTTTGCTGAAATAATCCAATTATTTTCTGAATCAAAACGTTCAGGTTTTGGACATGTAGTATATTATGCAGAGCACCTTGCATTGGTTCAAGCTGGATTGTAGTATATTTTGAGTTGGTTAATAAAACGTCGTGACTAGGACACAATATGCAGAAACCAGTCTGCATTCACTTAAATCGTACGTCATTTGTTTATGTTGACTGTAAAATAGGAGTTAATATCTAACTACTATACTGTCGTGGCAGTAGAAATGAGTAATAATATACACTACAAATGCCCTGTATTGGGTCAGATAAGGAGCACAGATCTTTATATCTCAACCTCAGCTGAGAAAAATATATGCAAATGTGCTCACACGAAAGCCATTGATTTATTAGTAATTGAGCTGGGATGGGTGCATCTAGGCAAATATCTTCGAAAAAGCAACTGATCCCTTCAAATACCTCTCACTTTTACTGCCTAGGTACGATTACACTTAATATTAGTATGTTTGTTTTGTGCGGGATTTGGCCATGGAAGTCATGCTGCTTCGGAGCACTAATGTTGTAGTTTGCTAACTTTGATTTCGTAGGCAAAGGGAAATCAACTTGCAATGAAAAATCTCAGACTTTCTTCTCTTATTTGTGTGTGATTATTCCAATCTTCAACATGATGATTGCTAGCGATTAGTGAGTAGTAGGCGGTTGTTGGTTTTCTTGAACTTCCGTCGTGGCAAGTCTCAGGCGGCATACACAAGAACTCGGTTACTGATGGCTTGCAAATGATGCTTTTGTTCTGGGCACAAGCCCAGTGCTATGCAAGTTCATCATATGCATACAATTGGAGGATGTTCTGCATCATGTCGCAGTTATCAGTCATAACTTACCGATGCCGTCAATCATGACTCAGTGGCATCAGTCGCGTGCTCGTAAGAGCAAGTTCGCGTGTAAGAATTCTGGAGAATTCAGCCGGTGCACGCAAATGAAGGGGCCGAATTGGGCCAAACTGCCGTGTAGCACATTCCTGCATATGTATTTGCTTCCTTGTAAGGAATCATCAAAAATTAATTTATTTATTGTATACTTTATGTTATGTTTCCGCTAAGGCTAAAAAATTGATTGAGGCCCACAACTTCGTCACTTACTGGTTTCTAGGTGCGGTGATTAAAACATTGGGATCATTTGATCCCCCTTTCGCCCGCATTTTCTCAAATACTTATTTTTACATGATGACACATTTCTTCACATCCACATCATAAGTTAATGATCCCAGCATACTTAGGCTTTGTCATTTTTAGATATTCAAAGTAAACACCGAGGAATCGCTGTGACCTTAAGGCAGCATTGAAATTTTAGTTATCTCCGTTCAATGCGTTATAATTACTGTTCACCGTTGCCTATGTGGGGTTGGGTTCATTTCATTATGCATATCAAATATTGAGAAACATTAAGAATATTATTGATAGCATTCCGCAGTTCCATGCTCGCTCGGACAAAAATTGATCCATTAAGATAAAAATCTTCCTGAGTGATCCAACGGACTTGGCAACAAATTACAGTCGTCCCACTTCTTTACCTAACAAATATTCGTTTGCAAAAATCAAATGTTGGCTCGCATTAAGTTAATTGCTATTTCATAATGGTGAATTTCAGTTTTGGGTAACCATTTGACATTAAGCTTTTCGCTATCTCTACCAAGTAGAACGGTAACAGAGATACTCATAAAATCTTACAATATTTTACTTATTATTTGTCTCCCCTTTACATTTTATAGTAAAATAAGCGGCATCTGGTATAAACCTGTTTCGATTTATTGTGATTCATTTGATTGTTTTTGGTTTAGTGAAATCCACGTATATATTCTACGCTTTATTGCGACTTTTGATTGTCAGATTGAAGCGCTTGGCATACAGTCTGAAAAAACCGAACCACACTTGTTTTGACACGAATTAATGGAACCCGGATTTATCATTGATGTATCGATTGCACGAGATGCGTTTTGCAACGATGGAGTTGAATTGTTTGTTGGACACCATTGTAAAGGTCAGTAAAATCTGTGAATCACGCAAGAAAGGCGTTCACTGACGTGCTCAAACAGTGAGTACAAACTAGAAAATATCACGTTCAACTTTTTGAATAAGATGTGGTCTGTAAATTTGCTAGGACCCCGTTGCGAAATTATGGGAGAAATTCTGTTCAAGATCTTCACATACCGTCCGTTTGTATCGATCAACAATTTAAAATACGCTGACTGTGGGTTGTGCATATAACTGTATTAAACGTTTAACACAATCTGTTGTAAAAGACAGTTTGTCCATTATATTTATGGCGCTGCCTTTTTTATTTCGTCCGTACAAATTGGCAAAGTACAATTGTAAGAAGTTGCAAACTCCAATTGCCGGATCAAAAAAATCGTCACCAATACTTAACAATTTCTCAATAAACTGAGTGGTGTTAAGATAGAGGAAGTTGAACCCATGCTGTCGTTTGACGGCACCGCACTTTTCACGTATACTGCTCAAGAACTTGCGGAAGAAACCATGATAGAATTACTTAGAAATCTACCGAAAACTGTAGGAAACATCAAGCAGGAAAGCGTATGAGAACGCAGATCTGCATGACCGATTGTATTTACTTTGATGAGCAAGTATAACCGCAACTGAAAGGAACGACATTGAGATCGCCAACTCAGAACTTATTGTAGAAGATGTAATGCAAAAATAGGAAAGTATAACAATACCGTTAATCAAACCGCAAATATCGTTCCGGAACTAGGACGACACCTTTGTTATCATATAATGAGATTCCATACAAATATCCAGGAAGTAATTTAGAACATATTCCGGGATACCAACTTTAACCTATAGCTCGAAAAGGAAAACTAATTACCATTTTTATACATTCTGCTGCACAGAAACAATGACCGAACGATTCAAACTTGCGTATATCGAAAGAACACCTACAAACATCGAAGCTTAAACTAACACAACAATCGTCCACTAAACACATAAAAATGCATCCAAAGTTTTTTCGGAACGGCCAAAACACACTGCAGTACGGCAGAAATGAGGAAGAAGGAGAAAACCATCTATAACGGGGCATTACAAAACTTCGGGTATCCATGAAATTTCATCAGACGCCTAAAGAAAGGAGTGCCATCTATAGAGGAAAAACGTAGATAAACGGAAAGCGCTTCTTTATATTGATAAATTGTCGGAACTAACCTCGCGTATGCTAGGACTACAGGACATTATGGTAGCGCACAAACCGATTTACTTTGGGAGGATTTTGTTTAAAGCCGAAAATAGTCAAACAAGGCAGTCAGATTACTTTCGTCAACGAAATAAATTACAAAGCGTGCGACAAAGAGTACATCGGGCAAACTGGAAGGAAACATTCAACATGGATTAGCTAACATAAAATGGCCATACGGAGGCACGACCCTCATTACCAGTTTTTGTGCATGAATAACGGGAATTCCACCACCGCGACCTAGATAACGTAAAGATCCTAACCCGTGGAAATTCGAGGCCAGTTATAGAGTTCTTAGAAGCATGGTATTCTATAGACAATTTAATAAACCGAGTGTTAACATATATGTCATAAGCAGCTTTGCGAATGAAAGATCCTAGAATTGATTAAGAAAATATAACGGAACTGAGCGCCGTACCATCCGTCAAATGACGAAGACAACTGAAGTGATACGCGCACGTATGCTACGAGGCATGAATCAGAGATCGATTACGACAGTGAGGTACATGTCGAACGATCCACAATCTGACGGCTAGAAAAATCGATCACTCACATTGACTGACGCTTGGTACCGCACCGCTCCGCTACATAAACTTACAATGTCGAGGACACCTAGAGTTTTGACTAAACGATTGCAGCCAAAGGGCCGAGTTCATGGAACACTCAGATCACCAACTGAAAAACGTGATCTACCAACATTTGCCTCTATATCACATTTTGTAGAGAAGTCAACAACCTGGTCAGACAGAAGCGCGCATCACCAAAATAAACAATCGTTAGTCAGAGATGTTGCTCAAGAATAAATAGTGACCTGAAATACACATTTGCATGCCCAGGTCATAAAAATTTAGTAGTACCTAAGAAATTCTGTTTATTGTTTATTGTCGCAGCGTCGTGCTGGAAACATTTAATAGAGGTTTAGTGAGCGAAATAACTTAGGTGGCATTGGTTATTACAATGTGAGCAAGGGCTTACTATGATCCGAACTGCAGCAACTTCGCAAGTTTAAAGATAGCCTTCTTAAACTGAAATTAAATTTTCAGAATAGGCTCACCAATATAACCTGTTGGCACACCCTTGTAGCAAGATTCCTAATCCGTATGTCGCGAACACATTTCAAAGGAAGGTTTGGTGGAATGAAAAAGGAGTAGGAATACCAAACGTGGAAGAACAAATTTAATGCGATTAAGGTAGGGCCTAGATGTAATAAGTACGGCGGCCAGCACTTCTTCATAGAGTAGCATTTTTAGAGAGAAGAGTTATTGCATGTGTGTTTCCATTTAAATGTTGATCTAAACGTTTTATTAGCATTGCTTTCCGGTTGCTCAGGCTGGGAAAGTATGTTTGCATAGTGGACCAAACTCAGCACCTTGTATAATAAGGTCATGACAAGCGGTACGATGAGACAAATAATATATATCGCAAACCGTTGGGATCCGTCTTCCAAAGTAATTATAACACGATCTGCGAACAAAAATTATATAATTAGGACGCATAAGGAACCCGCGTGTAGCGGCACCACTGCACCCGTCGACGAGCACGAAGGCCGTCGACAGCTAGGTGGCTAATACGCCTCCATGAATGTCGAATACCATAAACGTTCTTCATACGCTCTCCGTCAGATACTCACTACTGAGCGTAGTAGTAAGTAGTGGTCAGTGACCTTATAACCAGACACATTGGCTCTGACGAGGTGTCCTACGAGCTCATTTGGGATTTAATGAGGCGTCAAGCGATAACCATAGTAACCAGACGCTCTAGAAAACTGCTGAGGATTGTCCTCGATTACTTATATAGCTCGATGGCCAAGTGCCGATAAAATTTACATTTGCCTTCACAATGAAAGCGTGATCCATTTCATAAATTTGGGACAACGGCGGCAGCTACAGGTCAAGCTTAACCAAAAGTAATAGGTTCACATCCGGGAAAGCAATTCTGGTATTATTAGGATTGCGGTCAGGAGATAGTTTCAGGATTTGGTTTTCGTTGCCTGTTTCATGTAAATCGACCAAGTATCTGCCTTCCAGGTGTCGAATATTGGACGAAAATGGACGTTGTTGTGGGAGAAATGATGCAATATCAACAGTATATTCTTTAAAATCCGAGCAACGAGATAAACAAAAAATATTGTTTTTGTACATCGTGGTTTTTGCGAAACATTGCTCACCAAACCGGTATTTTACTACGTTTGTCTTGACCTATTAATCGGATATACTAAGCCATTTTACCCTGTCAGCAAAACTTGACAGAATAATTTTGGTTTGCGAGGTTTATGATAACTCACGCTTCGACAGACAGTAACGCACAATTAAATATTTTTCACGCTTTTCTGTGAGAAAAATATCGTTTATTGCGGTCAATGCAAATCAGAACCTGAGAAGTTCTGTTTTATTCCCATGTACATTTGATTCCTTGACCGGTTCCGTCAATGGAAAGCAACCGGCGATTCACCCCAGTTATGAACTAAGCACACCAATGTATGAAATTTACATTCCATATACAGTGAGCACAGATAATCTAAAAAGTACGTTCTTAAATTTGTGCACATAACTGCTCCCAAACAATATGCTGGACTTAATTACCAAACGACAAACGGTTATAAAATATTAATTGAAAAATTGTGCTTAACGCTAGTGAACCTTATATCCGGAACACAGTAATATTTTTCGCATTTCTGTTGATAATATAATGATGACGTTTATTTAATAACACCCTTAACAATGGGGCCAAAAACCAGACTCAAATTATACCCTGTCATTGCTCAATATGTATAAATATGAGGTTTCAGCTGCAACAAGGTGTATTATGAAAGCTTTGAGTAAATATAATCCTTATCGTTAAACAAACAGGAATATTTGGATTGCATATATATCTTTTGTACTCTGTATTTATATATGAATTTAAAGAACTAATCCATCGTGGCATAGGAGCAGGCATTCTTTAGTTTTCCCTCTGGAAAACTTGAGCTGTCTGTGGTTTGTGATATCTTAAACGTAACTGTAATATTCAAGAAAGTTATTTCATTTATTATTTAGTAATTTTTGCAGAGTAATGAGAGGGTTCATTGCAATTAAAAATAACGTTCAAACGAACTTATTGACAAATTCAAATTAACGCTTATGTATACTTATTTAACTAATAATACGCGAGAATCCATGAATCCCACCAAATGGGAAACCGTTAGTGATTGGCTTAATATAGCTAAATAGGAATATATATATCTAAATGTAACCCTAAATATACTTAAGATTAATGTACTACGGTACTGGGACATGAGTAACATACCAAACCATTTGAATAGCTTGAAGGTAAAACCTTGCGTAAAAACATGCTTTCATCCACTGTGCCGCATCGTACCGATGATAAATTGATAGGCGATCAACATTTTTAACCAGATTAAATATGCATGAAAGCCAACAATTCCGAAGGGAAAATTTGTATGGGTATATGTAATTATGACAAGTAATGTATCAACAAGCATGTTGAGCCGAATTGTTTGAAATACGTACTAGGTGCAACTGTGCAAAAGAAAAAATGAAAATTTGAATGGCAAAATAAAAAGAAGCATGTTGCCATATGATACCATTTCTTTCCCCACGTTCACTTGCAACCGGAGAACATATCAAACGTTAACGTGACTAAAAAGAAAATAATAAGGTGAAAGGGGAAGGCACATGCAAGGGAAGTAAACGGTGGCTACAGGTTGACGATAGCATCCTTATGGCGATGGTTCAGTCGCGCTATGAGACAGACCTAGAACGAATGTGCCTTTACACGAGGTACGTGTACGATATATTGGTGATCTCACATCCTTAGAGGCAGCTCAGTCCTTTCTCAGTGTTTTGAAGTCTGAACCCCCAAATAAACTTCCCACCTGTGAAGTTGAGTATGGTATCCGCCTGCCTCAGCTGAAGGTATTACTGACGAAGCGAGAAGACGGCACAATAAGCGCATCGTTTAACGGAGAATTACATGGACAGGTTTGTATGAAAACTTTTGCGGTTTTAGGCAGGTTAATACAAACGATGACGATTAAAACCTTGTTCAATCGTGCCCGCAGTCTATGGAGTTTGGAATGCATCGAGGCTGAATTATAATTCATCAAGCAGGGGCAAATGGCTACCCAGAAGCCTTTATTAGATTTCATAGCCGCCTCGCGGAAAGTGAACATCCGGTTGTTCTTACTATACAAAAATGCCGGTTTATCTACGACTACCCTTCAAAGGTGTGGTGTGGCTAGGTGGGTAGATCGACCCTCAGCACTTTCAATACGATGTGCATTAATTGCCGCTAAATTCTGCCCTCTCTGGACAGCCAGAAATCTACCACTGCCCCCAGTCCAGTATTCTAAGCCGGTCTCCGACACAACGCACTGTATCTATCGAATTGTTTATAACTGTGGAAATAATTGCATCAAAAGTACAGGCCGTTGCTTGTTAAGCAGATTGTGGAGCACATTCCAAAGCGCATCTTTTTCTCGACAGCTGATGCACTCGAAGCCATTTTGAGAGTTAAGAATAAATACAGCTCGTAGCAATACAAACGGGTTAGTTTCATCAACTAAGTCGAGGTATGCATTATTCTTCTTGCAACAATCGGAATAATTATGTTTCAGTTGTTCGCAGGGTTGAGCAATTATAGAAAAGCCTTAGCGCGTCTTGGGGTTCCGAACTTTACGTCAAAGTAAAACAAGTTTTTTCAACATTCGTGCTATCAATGCTTGGAACGTTGTTACATATTCAACAAAACAACCTCGACTATAAAAGTGTAACTTCATATCAGATTTCCTTATCTTAAGATGTTTCAATTTGAGACTAAATTTAGGTAACCTGCTTAAGTATGATCTTTGCTACTGCGTCTCTAATCATTATAATGTCAAACTTAATTATGTACATATTTCCACAAAATTGATTACACATCTCACCATAGTGTGTTAATTCTTCGCAATCCTTAATGGTACTTTGCAGCACCATTTTACACTTACTCTCGTTGCACGGATTTACTACAATTTTAAGAGGGTGTAAACATGAATCGTACCCTGCAATGTATTGCAGCCTTTTCATCACTCTCGATGAATCTGCCCCAACGAATCGCTTTTATATTCGGTAAATGGACGAAATAAATTGGAGCCATATTCAAAAGTACGCTTACAATTCTACTACGTTAAACTCTTTCACTTTTCTGCATCATTTCAACTTATAGTTTCTCTTAATATACATAAGCTTTAGTAAATGTTGAAGCAGTGTGTCTCTCTATGCGAGCTTTAGTGCAACTACCACTTCGGACTTGTTTAGTACAGAATCGTATTTGTATAAAATAGTCATCACACACGGAAATAGTGTCAGTTGTCGAAACCTTGCTACGGGAGTTGTCAGTAATGAAGCGACGATTCTATTATTATGCAAGAAAAATCAAACATATTTTGGCATTGTAAATTTGTGGTTAAGTATAAAGCTGTGTATTTCTATAAACAAACGATTTCAAGCGATTAAAACTATAGTTAAGCTTCTCTAATTCCAAATTCGGGTTCAAACTCCATTGAACTTTTCCGAAAGGACCATCCAATTTAACTGATGACTTAAATTCAAACAAAATTCTAAATTTCAGG
Organism: Dicrocoelium dendriticum; assembly: GCA_944474145.2. Classification (NCBI taxonomy): domain Eukaryota; kingdom Metazoa; phylum Platyhelminthes; class Trematoda; order Plagiorchiida; family Dicrocoeliidae; genus Dicrocoelium; species Dicrocoelium dendriticum. The sequence continues at coordinate 5,365 of CALYDF020001080.1, read as the reverse complement.
GATCATAGGCGCATAATGGGAAAGCCGACCCTCAATTTTAATGAAGGGTAACTGGATACTTTGGCCTAAGTGAAAAAATGTGGAACAAAAATTCTTTTAGGTCTCAAGGGACCGTTCAACATTGTCCTCCGGTAGTGCCTCATGTGGAGTTTAATGAAACCTCCGGGAATTCCGATCCGTCTGATGGCAGTCATCGCGACTGGTTACCAGGAAACATCTGATCTGTGTCCAGATTTTTAAAAAGAAGTTGTTGGATTCACAAGTTTTCCAGTCGCTTTGACTACTGCTAACTAGTGGTCGATTTCCGTTAACACCCGAAGACCAACGTCAATCATCTTATTACAGTGTTCTAGTAATAAACCGTTTTACAGTTTCTATTATATCTCTTTATTTATGCAGCGGAAAGCATGAGATTTTACTCCATACCGTTTATATTTTACAACGTACAAACCAAACTCTGTTATGTTTCAAATATCAATGAATAATGATTAATCACGAGATAAACACGTGGTTGATATCTCCCGTAGGATTACTGTTGAGAACACAATTAAAACAAAGATTATATGAGTGTGCGTCTACCGAGATAGATGCGTTGATAAAAGCAAAAGGCTGATACAAATCGGATAGAAAAATATAGAAAGACATGGGTGCAGTGACCTTTGACGTAAAGCGTGCAAAACGTAAAGTATGGTTGCTTAATTCTGCGACGCCTCCTTGGGTCCACATGACATGAAAATTGGAAAGAATTGCACGAATAATGTAATCCATATAAGGGAACTTTTAGTAAAGTTTTTGACACCAAACTTCTTTTGTAAAGTGTTAAGGATCAATCCCGAGGAGATCCGGACAGCTCTGTCGGTGGCTTTAGCACGGACTTCGCGCGTTCTCCTGTTTTGCTTGCACAGCAACAAGCTTGTCCGAAATATGGTTGGCCTCCTGAATTCGAATACACCGTGCGTCATTATCCAGAGACCGCCTGTCATCCTTGAGTCTCGCAAAGCACTAACAAACGGTGCTTCTTGAAGGTGCAACATCACTAAACGCATCGGATAAGCCCTACACACTATGGTATTGCTTTAAAATAAAATTGTTTCATGTAAAGTTTTCGTTCACCACTGAAATCCGCTGAGTTCCATAGGTACAGTCAGTGAATTGTGATGGGTATGAAATTTGAGCTGCGCTGGGCTGCGGATATAGGTAGGGTTCTGGGAGTTGAAATCGCTGAAATATTTGCAGAATAGAGTACAGCTCATATTTACCTTTCTATATGATCTGCACTTAATACGTATACTCGTATCCGGATATTTATTAGCCTATCCTTGTTAGCTCGGGATTTGATTACTAGTTACTTTAGTACCCGGATCGGTGTCAGAGTAGGAGGGCTAATAACGGCGTGTTTGTCTGATCGTTTGTGACTTCTTCGATTACATTAGTTTTACTCAAATTTAAATTTCTACCGATCACAACTTGAAGCCAGATCTGATCCCCTAACGTCAAACACGCGTTGAGCAGTTTGGTCTTAATCGTTGCACTTGTTTCTCAATTCCGGTGCTCCGTTTTCCCGCTCGTTCAGTTTGATTAACAATAACTGCGTTTTGCCGTCATAGAAAAACATCATGCGATTCGCCTGGCTTGTTACGAATGTGCTGCCGTGATGTAATTAATTTATCGTTTATCATGCAGAGCAAAAATGGCAGCATAATTGATTTATTTAGTCACGAATGTGCTTTTGCTTCTCTAGTATAGGAAAATTATTTATCAACGGACATCACAGATGTACCAGCGTAAGATAAAAGGAAAAGGAGTATTTTCTTCAATTAAAACATGACCTTATACTCTAAGGTCTCAACGGAAAGTTGCCCTATATCTCTGTAAACGACGAAAACCCTGTTTAAATCTACTTTGGTGGGGAATGTATACGCAAACGGTATTTATGTGCCGACAGAAGCATGAATAACTTGCGCCCGGAGTATTTATATATACATACACTTTATTTATGTTCAATATTGCCCAAATATAGAGTATTGCAGACATGGAGCTGGGAACCACGTTGACTAAGTAGCCGTCTAAGCTTTATTTACTATACAGTGTGTCTTTGTAAGGAATAAGGTAACAATTTTGGTTTCATGATGTTACGGATTTGCTTGTAACTGCGGCCTCCAAAGGACAAGCGCAGAGTGACGGCACCTACCGAAGTACCACGGGTGGATTGCGTTGCACAACTAACAGCTAAATGCACACCCCATATCTAGTGCAAAACTCGACTGAATGAAACCAGGAGCCTTCTGGGTTGGAGCACCGTTTCATTAACGGATCCAGTCCACAATCCATCAGCATGCAGAGGATATGCATTCCTGGTTATCGTATTCGGGAATCACGCGTACCCTACTTATACATGTAGGTGGCTGGGAAGTAGCCCGTTTCAAACTGCATGTAACAAATATTTGAGCCTAGCCATAGCTCAGAGACCGTAGACTCTTGGGTCCCCAAGCAACAATAAAATGTCTCCGGGATCAGGCATAATCACGGCAGTTTTGGACAAGTAAACCGACTTTAGCATCTCATTCAAGCGGAGCCACAATAGGATATCAAACAGCAAAAACATAATGTGAAATATAATGGGCGAGCAAAAGGGATACTAAATATGCTGCAGCACAAAGAAAGAGAGCGGTACAAAACAGTGTTATTATAGCTGATCTGTTGTTAGCAGTAATTTAAGCAGGTATTACCAAACAAATATTAAAGGAAGGCATGAGCCAATGACAAACAATCTTGGGAAATCTAGCACCTTTAATTAAAACGTGGTGTAAGCTAATCACTCCTAACTGCAGTGTAAAAACATCGTCGATGCAACACTAACCTCAGCATGCGTTACAGAGGAACCGGCACATCATTGATACACAAAGCGATGTCCAAGCAGTAGTCCGTATTACGATGGAATGAATTTCTTTGTGCATCACTCAAGTCATTCATATCACGATCCCTAATCTGCTGGATCGAGTAATCGCATCACATGTGGAATAGTGTGCCTACATTATTTTCGAGGATATTTGACCAGATATGTTACTCGGATAAGAAAGTACACCCACCACGATTTATTCACCAATGCTAGTTTGACCGATTATATAAACCATATGTAAATGCTCTCTTTCATTGTATTTAGAAAATTGGTCAAAGGAAATGCGGTAAAATGGGAAAGCTAGTAGTTGCGTGCCTTTCATTTTGTCACATTAGTCACATTAACAATATCCTATATGGCTATATAATTGAAGACTGGTAGCTCAGGTTGTTCAGATGGCAGTTGAACTGTTCGCTGAGCTTGACAATTTGGTTGTAAACGTTTAGTTACCAATCGAGGTGACAACATCAGTGCGTAGTTCAGTGGCGTGCAGTAGCATAGAATGGCGTACAGGAGCGTCGGTGAGAGTGCGCTGAGCGTATTGCCTTTTTTATACTGCCGTGGTTGCCCATGGAGGCGAGCAATCCTATTGTTTGGGATTTCGATCCGCCTTCAGCCTGGTTGATGGGCAGATGTCCTTTGAACTTAATTCATTGTGTTTCGTGGCCTTTGTCTGCTTGTGCTTGTGAGGCAGTCTGTCGTCAGTTCTGGTTGGCTAGCCACACGTTCCCCCGGATTCAAACGATTAACTTGGCGGTCTTTCGCCAGTAGTGTTGCGTATACTGCGTCCAGTTCGATGTGTCGATTGATTGAATTCGTTGTAGAGTACCAGGCTTCCAAAAACTCCCTGGCGTGTTTTGTACTGCCATGTGCTAGGTTCTTAACATTCACCAGATCGAAACGGGGGCCTTCTTGATCTTCGTGCGCAGAAACCAATGAGTGCGGATCATGTCTTGTGACGGCCGCCTTGTGTTCGGTGATTCGTGTACAAGCTTTCCTCCAGTTTGTCTGACGTAGTTTTATCGTAGTCGCTGCACCTAATCTGATAGATGACATTGCATTGGTCGGCTTGATTGATTTTTCTTTGGGTCTTGAGATTAATTTCCTTAGGATGGCGCTTGGTGTGTGAGCCACAGAGATTCCATGTGACTGCAGCAATCTTCCGGTTAGTTCGGAGATGTTCTTGATGTAGGGGAGCACTATTCATTTGTTTACTTGCTCAGGTGACTGCTGCTGCTGCTGTTGTTGATGAGACGTTCGTTTCTTTAGGCTTGAATCTGAATCTTGCTCAGTACCAATGGTTTACAAAAATCAACTGTTGAACGTGACTTGGTTGATCTGGACTAAGAAACCCGTGTTTCACTAAGCAATCCGAAAAGGCCAGGAAAACTGGGAACCAACAAGTCGGGCTGTTGCTACGGGCAGTTGGACAAATATTTTGATAAATGCTTTGTGCATATGTTCAGGCGTTATGTTTGATACGCAGTTCAAGCTTGGCATGCATAGTAAAAACACCACCTTAATGCATTGGAGCAGCGTCCAATTCGGGAATGCAAGAACTTAATTGGAATGCAAAACCTATAATCCTAAAAGAGGCAGTAACGTTTAGGGTATTCACTGGACGCTATCGTACATTACCAGTTGACCTGAATATGGTATACTTGATTCTGCGAGACCCACATCCTGTGTGCCGCCCTATACTGCAACGCAGCACCAATACAGCACTGAGTGGCCAGTCTTTGAAACTCGCTGTTCAGTATAGCCGCCTGGTTGCCGCATACATTTCTTTTCCATTCGAGTCTGTCAACCGTGGAATGCTCTCCCAGAATCGGTCGTCTCTGAGCTGAAATTAGCGGTATTTAGAAGACAGTGGGACGACGCATTCACCTACGTACACTGTCACTCAACTCTTTGTCTTCATCCTATTCCTGTAATTACCATGATTTTATTTTATATTAATTGTGAATGCTGTGAATCTACACGGATTGCAGAATTACCGGATATCAAAAGTTAACTCCTTATTTAATATGTAAAGTAGTACCTTTTTAATATTATTTTAATACTCATTGTTGTTATTATTATTTTTATATTTTTCCCAACGATCCTAATGGATTTGTAAATAAAAGCTTAACGACCAAGATAATTTCGCTGTTTATTTTAGCTTCGTCTGAATAATTCAAAAAAGGAATACAATTGCGTAGAGCAATTTTGGGAAATTTCTCCACCGGTTATCTCTAATACTGCTGACCCTGACAGCTCGACTCTTTTTTCTGAGTAAAAATATATTCGACCGAATCCAAAACTTATAGTCAAGCTATTACGCTGGAATGATAGAATTTTTAACAGCTTAAAATATATACGTTTTGATCTAAGAATACAATGGATCGCGAATGATGGCAGATGATATGACATGGCATTTGCATGAAGAAACGATTCTTTTTATTCACAAAATTTACGGTAAGACTT
>CALYDF020001079.1:0-16020 GCA_944474145.2 Dicrocoelium dendriticum | reverse complement strand
GTGCATGCGAGAAAAGTGTGAACGTCCAACCAGCTGCCGCCTTTCTTTGCGGCAGCCTAACGACTTTATGCTGGGCTGGCACCGCACGTTCGTTCGAGTGTATATTCCCATCACATCCTCTATTTTTTTGTCCTTGCTAATGTACTTTGCTAAATAGTCCATACACTTTACCACTTTGCGTCTTCTTTGTTGGATCTGCTGATGTCGCCTCATTGCCGCATGCAGTATAACGCTCTCTCCCTGATTCATGCTGTCGCCTCGGACATCTCCTCAGCTGTACTCGGTTTCTTCTCAGCTTCTTCCCTCCAACATTTACTTCCTATGACCTTTCACCGACTTTTGCAGCCACGACTCCTTTTCTCCTCCGCTCCTGTCCATCGGGAATTGGTTCAACCCATACTTCTTCCCCCAATGTCAGCTCGGGTAATTCCCGTGCGCCGTTGTCTTTGTACCTTTTCTGAGTAGCCATTTGCCTGTTCAAACTCTTCTGTATTTTCTCAAGTTGTGGCGTGACAGGGCGCAGAAGTGTTGCGGATGCAGGAATCACAGTTCTGGTCCTTCGACTGTATAGGCGCTGCACTGGGCTCAGGTCTATATCCGTTGAAGGAGAGTTGCGGCTCTCCAGTAGCATGAGGTATGGGTCTTCCAGTGTATCTCTAGCCTTCGCTAATAGTAGCTTGGCTTGTTTCACTGCCGACTCTGCCTTCATATTTGTTTGACTGTGATAGGGACTGGTTTGCCGGTGTGCGAATTCCCATTTGGTTGCGAAAACCTGGAATGCCCTGCTGCTGAACTGGGGACCGTTGTCAGAGACTAGCTCCTCCGGTATCCCGTGCCGTGCGAATTGACATCTGAGTTTGTTGCTTACTGCCTTCTTGGTGGTGGTGATGATTAAATCGATTTCAAAGTAATCACTATAGTAGTCCACCGAGAGTAAGTAATCCCTTCCGTTGTCTCAGGGTAGATCCACTGCTACCTTTTGCCACGTTCGGTCCGGAACATCATGCAGCATCATCGGTTCCTTCGTTTGCCGAATGTCGTTTGCACGGCACGCCTCATAGTTAGACACATGATCCTTGATTTGAGCTGTCATTCCTGGCCAGAACATCAGTTCTCTTGCTCGATTAATGGTGTAATTCGCACCCAGGTGAGCGCGATGGACATGCTCCAGCATCTGCTTTCGGAGAGAAGAAGGGATTAGGATTCGACTTCGCTTGAACAACAGACCGTCACAGACAGTGAGTTCGTCCTGAAAATTAAAGTAGGGTGTTAATTCCTTCGGGAGCTGCTTCTTTGTTTCGGGCCACCCATCGAGGATAACGTCTCGCAAAGCTGCAAAGTTTGGTCTTCCTCCGTGAAACGCCTTATGTCTTTCAAACGGTTTTCTGTCACTGCCAGATGCTGCACCATGCTAACTGTCTTGATCTCTTCTAGATGATGTTCGGCCACTGGCGGATGTGCTCTTGACAGGGTGTCTGCGAAGAACATCTGTGTGCCAGGTGTGTGTACACAATGTCAATATCATAATTTTGGAGCCGGATAAGCATACGCTGCAGACGACGAGGAACGTTATTCAGTAGTTTAGTGGCTATCGACAACAGCGGCTTTTGATCAGTGTACACTGTTGTCTTCCTTCCAAAAGTATATTCATTGAAACGCTTCATGGCATAGACCACTGCCAGCATCTCTTTCTCCATTTGTGCGTACCGCTTCTCGGCCTCTGTGAGTGCTCGACTGCGGAAATCCAAAGGTCTTCCGTTCTGCAACAGAACAGCACCTATTCCACTCTGGCTACTATCACACTGTACCTCCAATGGTTGTGCTGGATCGTAATATCCGAGTACGGGCTCTTTACTGATAAGCTTCTTAATGGTTGCGAAAGCCAAATCCTGTTCCCTCCCCCAGCTCCAATTTACTCCTTTGTGAGTTAACTGCCTAATCGGTGTCATGACATCAGCGAGTCCTTGCAGGAACCGGCTTAAATAATTTACCATACCGTTTAGGCGATGGACTGCTTTCACATCGTTAGGGGACGGCATCTCTTGTATCGCCTTACTCTTCCCTGGGTCAACTCTGATTCCGTCGGATGTTAACACATGCCCATGGAAAATCACCTCCACTTTCCGCAGCTCTACTTTCTCGCGTTTAGCTTGATGTTCTTTTGCACGCAACGCCTCAGGAACCGGTGTAGCTTAGTGTCATTCTCTTCTTCGGTAGAACCAAAAATCAGCACGTCATCTGCCCCACAGGCTACGCCATCTAAATCATCTATTGCTTGCACCAAACGCTTTTGGAAAATGTTGCTAGACACCTTCAGGCCAAACTGTAATCGCAGCGAACGATAACGTCCGAACGGTGTAGCAAATGTGGTGATGAAGATGGATTCGTCGTCTAGAACAACGTGCCAGAATGCGGAAGAAAGGTCTACTTTCGTGAAAAACTTAGCTTTTGTAAAACGTGGTAAAACATCTTATAACATCGGTAGCGCATAACGTTCTCTACGCAGGGCCTCATTCAGTGGCTTCGGGTCTATACATACGCGTAGTTCGCCATTTTTCTTCTTAATGATTGCGACCTAACTAACCCAGTCTGTTGGCTCATCAACCTTTGCAATCACACCCTGCATAACCAGCTTGTTCAATTCAGCAGAAAATCGGTCACGTAGCGCAAATTGGACTCTCCTAGCAGGTAACGCAATCGGGCGTACCAAAGGATCTAACGACAGGTGAGCGGTACCCACAAATTCCCCTAAACCCGGGCTAAACACAGACGGATACAGGTCAATAACATCGGCCTCACTCTGACAAGCGTAACAAAACGATCATGGTTAATAATGACAAAGCCAAGAGATAAAATCGAACCAATGCCGAGGATCGGAGTGAGATCCTCATCCACGACCATGAACTGCAGACGATGCGAAACACTGTCTCTCGGATTGACGACTTCAATTGTCGCTGAGCCCTTTGGCTTGAGTCTGGAACCATTCCACATGCGCAAATAATCTTGATCCGATTGAAGTTGCACGCCGCGGCAGTGCTTTCTGGGCAAAATATTGATTGTCGCGCCTGTGTCTAACTGGAATCGCACAGACCGTCCCACGATCAGAAGACTTGCATAGACACACTCTCGCGACGCTTTCCGAGACACGTTACCAATCGATTGTTCGGTGTCTTCTGTTGATTTGTCTGGAACGGTTACTCTGCCATCTGTCGACTGAGAGCAGCAGGCGAAGTGAATGCGCTTCCCACATTTGACACAAATGCGGCCCCACGCCGGACACTGTTCGCGGTTCCTCGGATGTCGTGTTTCACGGAAGTTGCAGGGCTCCTGTCGCGCGGTCGTGGCCCTCGTAGTTTTGCTCCTGGAAACGGCGCACAACTCTGAATCACCTGTGATTGTCATCTGCTGGAACTGATAGGCAGTGGAGGACGCACTGTTACAGATGTCGATACATTGCTGCAGAGATAGGTTGCGCTTTCGTAATAGTCGCTTCGTCAAACCTTCGTCATTGATCCCAAGAACAATGCGGTCCCGTATGAGACTCTCCGCCATGCATTTACAGAAACTGCAGGATCGGGCCAAAATCTTAAGCTCAGTGACGTACGTGTCAACGGATTCACCTGGCCGCTTGTTCCGCGAAAAGAAGAGGTAGCGTTGAAATGTCTCGTTTGTTTGGCCTTCGCAGTATTCACTGAACTTCTCAAGAACTGTCTCCAAACTGTTGGTATCTTCGCTCTTGTCGTAACACAATGTCTCTAGCACGCGGCGCGTATCATCTCCTGCTGCGTGTCGAAACATGGCCAAGCGGTACGCCATCGGTTGTTTGTCCAGACGCGATGAAGTGCAGAAATCCATCCATTTGCTCTTCCACAAACGCCAGTTGCTTGCCAAACTTCGTTCATCCATGTTCAGCGGGGAAGGCATTTGAATAGCCGGTGCAGCTCCAATCATCGTCTGGGTGGCACTTATATTCTTCTCCTTCTCTGACACGATGTAAAAAGTCGGTCCTTCAGGGACAAAACGTATATTCAGCAAACAAAGGGACCAGGCGAAAACGCAGGCAGAGGGCGAGTGAAACATATCGGTATATACAGCTAGTTGGATTCATAATTAACGACCTTTGTGAATGCATGACATTTTTCCTTAGATTCAGTCAAACAAACTCACTCCAATGCGTCCAACTGTTGGCCAATCAGCGTGCATGATTATTGCCATTGCTTCTACTAAACTCCCATTTGCAATACTGCAGTTCCGAGTTCGTTTGAATGTAACGGTAGGGTGTTCGCTGTTCTTTACAATCGAAGAGATAAAGCACTTTGTCGGCAACCTAGTCGATGTAGGGCTTGACAAGTTTAAGCTAGTGGTCTCTCATTTTGGTATTTTGGTTCATTTGCTACTGATTGCGACAGGTGTGATTAGCGGATAGGGGTCTCCGGCCGGTCATTTTTGGCTGTGGTGACAAATAACTTTGTGTTGGATTTCTTCGTTTATTTGAAGTATTTCGTGGAAATTTAGATGCAATTTAGTTTTATTTCTGATTCTGAATTTTTTGAGCAGAGATACCTGTTCTCACTGCTTGGTCTCATCGATCTTACTATCACCATGTTCCCCAGCAATTGGTCGCCAGCTTTTTTCGGATTATTCACAGTGCCAAAATAGTCACCCTGAGGTTCATTTTCCTAGATAGTTGGATACCGTGCAAATGCCATCAAGTGTGTGCCATCAATTTAAATAACACATTTAATGTGTTGGATTATCAATTGAGCATTTTCATGGTCTTCGTATAATCCCTCAAGATTTCGTTCAAACATTATGTGAACATTGCCGAAACAAGATACAGTCAGGAAGAGTAAAGCCGACTTGAATGCTTCATCATCCCGTTGCGAACAGCTAAGTGTGTTTAGTCCAACAACCTAGTCCGAAGTGCTTTCAGGTTTCAGCTCAGTCTTTCTCCTCTACCCGTGAAAACTTACCGGCATGAAGTGCAACCGTTGTGAGAAGCCCATTTTCACCTTGCATAAATTGTTTAGCTTGGTTGTGTCCGACGAGCATTGATGTCCCATCAGGAGGAAGTCTGAGTACTGAAGGTCAGTGAAAAGAAGAAAGAACGAATTTACGAAGGGATGTTGGGCGTTTAAGTTCTGTATGTCAACAGTTAGCCAAAGCACTTGAGGCTGGTAGTATACTTCGCCCTGCAAGTTCAACCTCGTCCGACCAGTTGCGTCATAATCTCGTGAGCTTTCACGCACCGGAGTCCAGTGATCCATCACTCCAAGTGTTCTACCAGCACGATGTCGAGGTTTTACTGAGTCTAATTGACAGAGTCCTCGACGCTGGTGAGGACTGGGTAAATATGAGGCAAATTACCTGTCTTGGAAAGCAAGGTGATCAACAAAATCAGTCTATGAGAATCACTTTTGTGGACGAAGCCAGTCCAAGAATGACCATGTCTCGCCTAAGTAGGCTGAAAGTTTTGTAAATCTATGTTAGTCCAGACCTGGACCCAGTAGACAGGGAGCGGCTCAAGTCTGCCATCAGTGAGCTGAAAGGACGCACTGGTGAGGGGAAACTAATCGCCGTATCGTAAATTTTCGGATGGGTGCAAAGAGTCTGCGCATCATGTCAAACAGGCTGCACACAATTCAAGCACACTCGGCGGCTCCTGTTGTGGCCTGCGAGTAGCATTCACAAACTTTTGCAGTGTTATGAATAAGCACGATGAGCTTTGTTGTATCGTTGCGTCTGAGCAGCCAGACTTATTTGGACTCGCAGTGACATCGCTGTATGCAGAGTTATACACCTAAGAACTTGAACTCCACGGTTACTCCTGCTTCTGATGCGATAGACTAACGAATGCCCACGGTGGTGTCTTAATGTACGTCCGGTCTTCCTTGCGTGGGAGACTTGTGGGTACCTACCGAAGTGACGATGGTATGTGTGAGCTACTGTGATGCTCCACCCGCCTCATCAGCGGAGAACTACTTGTGGACGCAGTTACTCGCAGTCCCTTGAGCCGTTGTTTGGATTGGCTGCCCATTCTTCGAACCCATATGAGTCTTCCACACTTTCTACTTATTGGCGATTTTAACTGTCCTCTTATACGGTGGCCTGATGTGCGTTTGATGTCTGGACATAGTGAGGTTGAAGCGAAGTTCGTGGATTTGGCACTTGAAACTGGTGCATCGCAACACATATGCCAGCCAACACGCATAGCGCAGGTTCAACCCCGTCCTGTCTCGACCTGATGTTAAAGAGCTACGAACGACAAGTGCGTGTAGTTGGGATCTTGGAGCCTCAGGCTACAATCGACCATTCGGTGCTCATAGCTGCTATGTAATTAGCTTTGTCGTATTCACGTCCGCTTGAACCAGCTCCCAACTACTGGAAAACGGACTTCGATGGTCTAGCTAAAACCGCGAGCAAACTGCATTGGTCTCTGTCACTAACTGTATCTATGGAAGATTGCTGGACATTTATAAAAGAGATTGGCATCATTGTGTTCCCAATTTGTGCCATTGAAATGTCGGAAGGTTGGACCGATTAAGCCTCATTGGCCTTACAATGAGTATGGAAACCTGGCTCGGAGGCGGCGCAGACTGTGGGAGAAATTCCTCATCTCTGGCTCTGCCAATGATTACGAAGGGTATAAATGTCAGCGGAACCTATGCAACAGTGCAAAAAGAATAAACGCCGACGTTTTAAGAGCAACTCGCAGTAGCCGCGAAGGCCGTCCCAAAGAGAACCTTTGCGTACGTGAAGCGACGTCTGAAGCCGGCTGGTGATGTGTCAGTGCTGAATGGCCCGGATGGCAGCCCCTAACCTCCAGCACTGAGCGTGTGCCCGCGTTGACGGCGCACTTCGCTTCTGTATTTGCGAATAACCAGGTGTCAGTCCCGAGTTCGACGTGTACCGCTTTTAACGAACTTGATAGTCTGCATTGCGGCGTTGAAGAGGTAGCTCAACTACTCGCCAATCTTGACGGCACCAAACCTGCCGGACCTGATGGGCTTCACCCACTGGTTCCCAATTCACTTTCGACCATCCTCTCTCCTGTCGCGACTGACCTTTTCAACAGGTCGCTGTTTGAAGTTTCGTTGCAGGTTGACTGGAAATATTCGGTAGTGAAGCCTATTCCGAAAGGCGGCGACCCTAGCAAAGTAAACAACTACGGGCATAATTGTCTGACACCTACTTTGGCAAAGGTTGTTGAGAAAATCGTGAAGATGGGATTGCTGAAGTAGCCACAGTCAAACTGGGTCTCGACGCCCACACAGCACGGTTTTATGCAAGGTCGCTCATGCATTATGAACCTGCTTGTGACGAGGCATGAGTGATTGAAGGCAATAAGCAAGGGGATGTCCGTCGACGTGATATTTATTGATTTCAGTAAAGCGTTCGAAAGGTCAGCCATGAGGTTCTCCTTCACCAACTCAGAATATGTGGTGTCGGTGGCTCACTGCACCGGTGGATCCGCGAAAGTGGAGGGTGCAGCTCGACGACCATCTAACTGACTGATCCCCCTCTACAAGTGGCCTGCCTCAGGGCATTTTGCTTGGGCCCACTCTGTTCCTGATTCACATCAACGATCTACCGCAGCTTCTCCGGTCGCCGTGTGCCTTGTTTGCGGACCACATGAAGATTTGGAGATAAATTGACGCTCCCGAAGACTGTGACCTACTTCAGCAAGATTTCAACCGCTTATCCACATGGACTGCAGCAGTACTTCTCCCGATCAACCCAGCCAAGTCTGTATTTATGAGCCTGGGGAAGGGTGCCGACGGCCGAACCTTGCCCTTGACGGACAATCGACATGTCCCACACCCTCCGTGAAAGACCTAGGTGTACTCTCGCGTTACGATTTGAAGTCTGTGGACAACACGGACAGACTATATTGTAACGCAATGCGCATGTTTAGGCGTTCAAGCGTAGCTTCGGCACATGGTCTGAAGAGTTTGCCACTCGCCCCTTCTCTTTCATCATTAGACCAATGCTAGAATACGGTTGGCCCGCCTACTTTCCGGTTACCAAAGGCGAGGCACAAAAGATCGAGCGGGTCCAATACGTTGCTATCAGACTCATCCCGAGTTTACGTCGCTTGGAGTATGAAGACCGGTGCAAGAAACTAGGACCCTACACCTTGCCCTACTGTCGGATATGAGTCGTCCTCATTATGACCTACCGTACTCTACATCTCGGTGACTTCCCAATGCTAAGGCCAATGCTGCACTTACGAGGGCCATGCAGCACACGCGGACACAGATACAAACTTGTTGTGCCGGATGGGAAACTTGTCCCCCCCACGGTTCTTCGAACGGAGAGTGGTTAAAATTTGGAACAGTTTACCTGAACATGTGATTGAGGCAACATCTGTGAAGCAGTTGAAAATGCTGTTAGATTTATATTTTACCACTATTCGATTCAGAGAACGATTGCGCACTTACGATGACATATCACATTTGTGAGTCCTGAAATATCGTAAGTCAGATATTTTAAATTTTGCCTGAGAACGACAGCGATATTCATGGTTGACAACTTTTATGACCTTTTTCACCATATTTCGAAAGAGTTGTATAGAATTCATTTCTACTTGCTCTATAATACAGTATTCAGTATTCAAGCGGTTTCTGGCGACACTGCTGGGAACCACCAATACGTAACGCAACCTTGGCACACATCAGTGCGTGATCCGAAGTGAGATATGTGCTCCAAATTTATTTGCCATCATATATGCTACCCCGCCAGCAATATCTAATGGCGATGCGGTCAATTTGTGTCCACGGCTGACCAGGTGATGGGGGTCTCCAGATGGCGCGTGGGTGCCAGGATTTTTGGAAGCTAATGCTCAACAGAAAATGCCGTGATGGGTAAGAAGCTGAAGTAATCGAACACCGTTGTTGGTTCTGCGAATGCCACGGCATTGTTGACCACCGAGTTCACGTTCGTCAACCTCAAGTCTACCGACCTGCGCATTTAAGTCCCCGGCAAGCAGCGCGATGTCGGTACGGCGCCTTTTTGCGTAGAAGGTTGGTCAGTTGACACTAGAACTTATCTTTTACTGACTCCGGGCTGCACTCTTTGGGAGCCTACGCCGCGACAATGAATAGACAGCGGCTGCTGGTTTCGCGCTTGGACATTCGCACTAAAGTTTCCAGTCGGATGGCGCATATTTCGCTGTTAACAGGGATCCAGTCTAGTAGCGCGGCGTCAGTACGTGTGCTCAACACAATCCCTTCGTTAGCATAACCAGATGCTTCAGCGGATGAGTCTCCAGAGAGGTGCAAAATGAAAATATCAGTGGAATTCGCAGACGATGAAACTAGTCGCAGCGTCTTGCTAGAGTCCTGGAAACGTGTCTTGTTGAGACAGCGGACATCAATGGCAGTAGTTTATAGAGTGCGAGCAAGGGCTGGCTGTGGTTCAATCTGCATGCGCCTCCATACATTGAAGCTTGCTAGCTTGAATTGGGAACTGGCCGCTAGAAATGGTTTGTCAACATGACTTGGCGCATCTTCGGACTTAGGCTCCGGATCTATATAGCGACAGAGTTCGCACAAGACGACACGATGTTGTGAACTCGAAAACGAAGGGGAAGACCTAGAATAGGGGGTTAAACAAACGTGGAATAAGGTGACTAAACGGTTTTGCGGTGGTCTGACAGGTTCAGCCGCCAGCACCTCGGTCAAAGAGAGCCGTTC
Source organism: Dicrocoelium dendriticum (assembly GCA_944474145.2). Classification (NCBI taxonomy): domain Eukaryota; kingdom Metazoa; phylum Platyhelminthes; class Trematoda; order Plagiorchiida; family Dicrocoeliidae; genus Dicrocoelium; species Dicrocoelium dendriticum. The sequence continues at coordinate 6,325 of CALYDF020001079.1, read as the reverse complement.
AGGAGAGTGAGAGCAAATTGAGCAAGAGCAGAGACAGCGAGCAAAACGTGTGGATACATGGATGCCGGAATTGAACTGACGATTGGTTGGTTCGGCGGAACTGTACGCGGCCTGGCGCTACCTTAGTTTGCAGATCGGGGAACGCCTTCGTTGCAAACGTTATTGTGAATTAGTCTTTGCTGTTCGCAGGCGAGATGAATAAGCTGTCGCGTGCAACTAGCGGCAGCGTCCCAGAGCGTTGGGAGATCTGGCCTGGTCAACTGGTTCCTCATTAATCACAACAAGAGCTCACAAGACGCTACGTCAAAGCCAATGTGACCGGCTTATAGGGTCACTGAGCAAAGATTTCTGGTCCCAGAAGTATGTACTTAACGGAGCGCGTATGAACAACATCGATGACCACCGGCTTCTATGAAGGCTTATGAGCCACCAGGCTGTCAACAGAATTTGTGTTTCGAGGCGAGGTCTGTAGTCTTTGCTGCTTTATTGGGGCTCTTTATGCGCACTGAGCAGTTGGTCTCTACTCGAGAGCCGTTCACCTAGCCAGCCGGCTCCCGACGGTCACGGTATGCGTCAATCGCCTTGCTGACTTGCGGGTTAGGTCTTTATCACTCCAATCTCCGGGTGGGGTCCCCTAAGTCAACCCTCTTTCGCGGCATGGGCAAAAGGGAATTAATATACCCACACAAACTATAAAGCAATGGGGTCATATTTGCAATGTCTGATCGCCTCGAGGGCCAGCTGCTAGATGGACCAAATGGCATAAGCGCGTGACTGATGACTGTTCGCCTACTACTCGGAAGAAGTAAGTTGGCCAATGTATAAGCACCTACGGTCTGACCATGTGTTATCCTGGTGACACGAGTGATCAATTCTAGACTCTGCTCTCCTCCGTGATAAGGTCTGTACCGAGGTGCGATCGATTATATCTGCTTGGTGATTTCAACGAGCGCGATCGGCGTGATGCATCAGTGTGGACAGACGTCATCGGTCCGCATGACATTGGTTTAGTGAATGCCAACGGTGACAGACTGCTCTCACTGTGTACCACTCACTGCCTGATCATCACCGTTTGCAATGAATGTGAGTGATATAGCAAATTAGACGGGCGCACGGAGTGGTCATTCTCACCTGCTCGTCCATATCATCGTACATTAGATTGATATGCTTGAAGTACGCATGACACGTGAACTGCGTGAAGTCGAGAGTGGCAATGAACACAAATTGGTGCGAACCAAACTTTACATATATTTTCGCAAATTCATGTATCGCATTCCCGCCGTGAACCGGCGTAAATTTAACATTCCCCTCCCTAGGTACTGTGACGAAACGTACTGAGCTGGAGAAGGCGATGGCTGCACGCCTGCGTGATGTTAAATGCATATCCAAAGTCGGCGATCTAGTAACTTTGGTTGCCTGCGTAAGTTTGTAAGTTTAACAGAATGTCTACAGTGGTATGCGGGCGAGGGTGCAGCTGAGTGGAGTTACCTCGGATGACTTTGCAGTTGTCACTGGTGTGAAACAAGGCTGTGTGTTAGCTTGTGCTCTGTTTAATAGATTTCTTCATGCAATGATGTCTTGTGCTTTTGATACCTCTTGTGCTTACGGTGTTCGTGTGGAGCGCCGTATTGATGGTGGGTTGCTGAACATCCGTCGTTTCGGCGCGAGGACTCTAGTCTGTGAGACAACTATCCGTATGCTGCTGTTTGCTGACGACTGTGTATTGTTTTCACACAGCGCGGATGTGTTGCAGCACATAACTAGTGCTTTGGCTTTGACAGCGGCCAACTTCGGGTGCACCATCAACACAGGCAATACGGTCTGTCTCTTTCAGCATTCCTCGGATGTGTAGTCTGCAATAGTAATGCGACTCAGCAACGGTGGTGCACTATTCGAAAACACCTATAGCTTCAGCTACGTTTGGTTTGTGATGTCGACTGACCAGCAGATACACAGTGAGCCGCGTAGCCACGTGTCGAAGGCAGCGGCGGCGTTCGGGATGTTTGAGTACCGGTTGTGGAACAACCATCAGCTTACCGTTAGCACCACGCTGATGTTGTGCAAATCCATTGCGCTGACCGTTCTTCTATAGGGCAGCAAAACGTGGTCGATGCGCCTTCTCGATGTGCGATATCTCGAAATGTTCCATCAACAGTCTTTGTGACGGCTTCTGCGCAAATTATGGGGCAAAAGAGTTGCTGACACGCAAGTGTTGCGCCGAAGTGGAGTGTATGCAATTTACTGCATACTTTTACTGAGACAAATGAGGTAGCTCGGTCATGTTAACCTTATGGATTCGACACAGAAACAACTATTATATGGTTAGCTGAGTGTTTGGAAGCGGCATGCGGGGAAACCATAGCTTCCTTACCAGGACATGATCAACTTGAGACTCTTACGTTCAAATCTTGCTTGCAGGTTATGGGAATCGAAGGCGGTTGATCGGCGTGCATGGCGCGATCTGGACACAAAGACAGTTGCCTAGGTAGAGGAGAAAGACCTCATGTAGCCAAAGAAGAAGCAGAAAGTGCGGAAGCTGCAAGTGCCGATGGGTTCTACTCCATCGACATCGAGAGCATGGTGCTGTAGCACATACGGTCGAGAATGCCTGAATCAGGCAGGCCTAGTGAGCTATATACTAGGCCACTTCTGGCCAATACCGAAACGACAACGAGTACTGCAAAGAGAACGTAGAGAGAACGGTTGCAACGTTTGTAGATAAGCTGCATTCGATTTACTTACTGTGTGCTTGCAAGATAAGCATTTATTTCAGGTGGAAAGTTTGCAATTATTTTTGGACGCTCTTCTTTCTCATGTTAATGTCTACCTGAAACATCTTCTTTGAACTTGCACGCGTCGCTTAAGCTAATTGTAGTTCAGTTCGATATGATTTTCGTGTTTGTGGCATTTTTTGAAATATATATTCTGACGTCTTGAACTTATCACAGATTGGTTGGTGACCAAATTATAATCTACGAACATTTGGCGAAGAGTTACACCGCCGTATCTGTATGCATTGTCTTATTTGTTTTATTTCTTCTTAGCAAGTGAATAGCTATTGCTTGATATCCCCGGTGTGGCTACGCTTGATGTGCATGTTGAGAAGGTGCCTACATGTCTATTACTCACTATCTCGTCCATACTGTTCCCAGGAGACAGTTGGTCGTTGCTGGAGGGGACGAGGAGCACGGTCCTTGTGCTTGTGCTAGGTTCGAAGAGTGGTTCCATGCACTCAGTGTGGAGCGGACCACGGTTCATCTACCGCCTTGTGTTTGCATGTGAAGGAGTGTGGGCCGGCTCTTTTGATGAAACATGGCTCCCATCCACATGCCTCCCGGTCTTATTCCTTTGGGTTCACACTGGATATGGGGTGTGTGGGGTGAGCCATGTTTGATGCAGTGCAAGCCTTCCATTGTTTCTCTATATGTGCAGGCGTCCTGCGGCTGGCCATAGTGACAGGCAAATCCCAAACCGGATGCCGCCATCCATATACATACATATATATATGATTTATAAATATTTAATTAAACTCTTATTTTACTGCTAAGCGATGTTTATATAAACGCAAACGTATGAATAACTCAATCCGTTTAACCTTCCATAGTTTCAAAATCGATCAACTGACCGTTCAAAAAAGTGCACGGCTTATATTTTGCTTTCGAAATTTTTTAAAGCTTTATTAATAGTGGATTATATTAGACTGTTTTGCACAAGACATCCGAGTGGCTAACCGAACCACTATCTATGTTGTAGCGTTAGGTTTTTAGTATGTGTATCATATGCATGTTCATCAACTTCCGTTAAGAACATTAGGGTGCAAGTGGAAAAGTAAACCAAATAAAAAAGTAAAGTTGAGATAATTACATAGCAACATATTGCACTTAACATAACTAAAAGTAAACCCTAGTTCGTTGCAGACAGCCCAACGATTGGTGTTTTCAGAATCACCTCAGTCATTCTATTTATACAGTCTCTTGGGAAATCCAGTTGCCCCTTTTCTGCTTAGCGGTGTTTTAAAACTTTGAAGAGACTATTAAGAAGAGAAGGATGACACTGAATTAGTCCTTAATCATGTGAGTTAAGGGATTTATTTCCCTCAAAATCAAGCTAACTCAGACACATTGTTTTAGTTTCTAGGATGAAAATCGTTACATTTTCATGAAAACCGATGCATATCCTCTCATGTTCTACTCGCACAGAAATATTAGCAGCGGTGATTTCACTGTAACTGTTAGAAATATTTAAAATACTAGACACATAATCGAAAGTAATTTCACCTCCGAAGTTCTACATTGGAACAGCTTCATAAAAACATTTAAAAAGGACAGCCGTTACTCTGTATATTTACATAAACTTACCTATTTTCACACGCGGGAGAAACACGGGCCAAATGTGTGCGTAAGTTGCTTAAGCTATTTTATGGTATAATGAACTAGTAGGTATCGGTTAGCCTTTCATGTCTGTAATAATCCTGGTAAGGTTTACAATATCCCAGATGTACGCGTCTTCGTCATGTTGCTTGTAACACACTAAAAGTACATATCACCTGCGACGAAAAACTAACAGATCCGGTAAATGCCATCTCTCATTGATTTACTTGAAAATCTAAGCCTTTACTCATGCTAACAAATGTGGTCAGATTTAAAAGGAAACAATCATAACTTTCTGTTTTTTGCTGCATTTCAGGAAAGTGAAAATAAATTAGCGTGTTTATGCTTCATTTTACTTGTAGCCTGGAGATACTGGTGTAAGGTTTAAATTTATTCAAGGTGTCTTTCTGATGGCAAATACAATGCATGCATATTTTTATCAAAAAATGCAGCACAATAGCTTTAGTTATTTAGGTGATCATATTTAGGACAAAGAATAAGCTTCAGCCGACGGAGCCTGAAATGGACAGGTATAGAAAAGTATGGACAGCGCTAACACATCGGGAAGCGTTTAGATGCCAAGGTGCTTAACTATTACAGACTTGTCCCAAACTTTCCATTATTAAACAAAAAATGAGTACAACCATATCGAAAGTATTGCGGTATCAAAGTTCCGAATAACATCAACGAAATGTTCTTAAGTCCATTTCAGCAGTAGTTTTAAAAGCAAAATTTGCCGGGCTTGATCATTCCATTCTTCGTCACAAAATCGTCGCTGGCAAATTGAAACTAAATATTACAGTATCAGTGCGCATGTTTTTAAGCGCGCTCAGTGCTGCGGTCGTTTCCGACGAAGGAAAGTAACGGAAGCTGTAGGTGCGCCATTGGACAAATCTTTAGGGTTATCATGTGTGATACGCGCGTGTAATTGCAGAGGTTTCCTAATTTCCGGAAAAAACAAAACACGAGATTGAAATATGTCAATGACTGGGCTTGTTTATTTGGTTTGATGTTAACCGGAATTCATCACACTTGGAAAGGTGAAAATAACGCGTCAGGTTGCATTAAGCAAATAGTTTAAAGGGAGGCCCGCCTAGCGTTTCGTTCACTGCCTCCCATAAAGTGCATTTATAGGTGTGAGTCGATCATCACAACCCCGTCTAATGTTGGTACAGCCATCCAACTGGCAACGCATTTCGACGCACTCGTTGGCACCGAGTGGCCAAGTGTTGGAATGTCATTTTGATTGATGAATAAATGTTGCGATGAGCCAAAGCCATGGGAGAGGATAAGCCAAACATAAAGTTCAAGGGATATATTCCGTTATTAGTTATGAAGATAATGCAGCTCATGGTAGAAAGGGTTTTGTCGGATGGCACCATATTTTCTGAAAACTATTCAGCCACGAAACGACACAGAGGAAGAGCTTTCGCTTTTCATTTTCACACTATTTGTGATTATCAAATGTGCATACCATTATATGTACATTATGGGAAGAATGTATTCCATGTTCGACCGCTATGAGTTTTTCGTTGTTGTGATTGACTAGGTGAACATCCATCCAGATTTGGAAGCTGAGGAAAAATTGGTTCGATTGAAACAAACGCCAACAGCGCTGCGTGCTCCTGATGCTGTTTTCAGGATTTATGTTCGTATATCTTGATGTTTGGATTTGTAGAGGATTTTCTAAAAGGTTGGTCTCTTTCGCTTTGTTGCCTATTCAACAATCTTACAAGGCTGTAGCATAGGCTTATTGTATTCACGCTGCATTTCATGCTTGCTACTCCAATTTCCATCTCCCTACTTATTCCACTGCTCTTCTTCTTTGTTAGCTGCACAACCCATTAATGTCTTAAGTACACCTGTCATGTTTACAATTTATATATCGACTCCCCCTAGATTAACAGCTACATATGTCTCCCACTCTATCGGTGACCTCTAAAACACTAGCAGCA
>CALYDF020001078.1:0-16035 GCA_944474145.2 Dicrocoelium dendriticum | reverse complement strand
GAGTTCTTGCGAATATGGGACACAATATAGTCTAGGGGCATAAAATTGACTTCGAAAATGTGGAGGTAATCAGGAAGGGATTACGATCAGCCAAACAAAGGCTGATTGCTGAGGCTATAGAAATAACCAAGGCTAACAACTGCGTGAATAGAACAGACGGAGTAGGGCTGTCCAGTGCCTGGCGTCCAGTCTTACTCCGGCCAGCTTTGTAAGCATCGGTGGATGGAACCCAAGTCAAAATGAACTATCGACCCACCCTCAGAAGTACTAAAGCCAAATTCTATCAGTGTCCAAGTTCCCTGCAACAGTTCAGTTGAGATTGTTAACCACAATGTTATTATCCACGGACCGGCAATTTCGTTCCCCCACTTGACTCTGACTAAAACAAACTACAGTGTACCCGCGAACATACTGACCTTTGACCACTGTAATCATTCATAGATGAAATGCAAATTGATTTGTCTTTTTATGTAGTTTAGCCTTGATCGCTATAAAATGCCAATATTTAGATAATTCACTTCGCCTGATGAAGCATTTGTGTCAAATGCGAAACGTTGTGTATCATCATAAATACATTAACCGGTCGTTTAGCGAGTTTTCTGCAATGATGACTTCCCGATCGGTTCCAGATTTGTTCCAAGATAGTCTAGGGATACTTCCGCGTTAACATAGAGCAAGAAATTGGACGACTTGCACGCAGACAACACTGATGTGCTGTTGTCACAGTATTCAAGAAGGACACCGCACCGAGCAGGGTTGGCGACATCCGGTTCGGGTTTTACCTGTCACTGCGGCTTCCATTGGGACAACCACAGAAAGCCTGTGCATACTGACGTCTATCACCATTTGCAAAATATCTGGTATGCGTTTGACACAAGTTATGTGAGCGGCCGAAACACGACGGCTCTAGCACAATTAGCTGAGTAGGAAGTTCAAGGTGTGATATGATTCATGACTAGTCGGTCACTGGTTTCAAACAGATGCATGTGTCGTTGGTGGTACCAAAGCGTGAGGATGGCACAAACGGTAAAACACTTTCGGACTCATCATGCTAACCTTTCCTGTGTTCTAGGGACTCACTGCCTCCTGTGAACCTTGAATTACTGAGCAAGAAGTGAACCCAGATACACAGCGAAGCATCGTGACTTAAAGGTTTATCTCTGGCTAAGTTGTAATAAATGTGCTTAAAACACTGGAAAACCTCTGCTGGTTGGAGGGTGGATAACATAACCCCAATACCGAGTAACAGATAGGGTAACTATCGGCTGATTGTCTGACCCTTGGTGGTTTCGAAAGTAAATGAGCAAATTCTTCTTGATAAATGCAAACCCAACTTCTTCTGCATAACTCATATAGACTTGCATATAGAAACTCAATGGCCAAGCATTGTGCAGTAACTTTTATAGTGCATTCAGTGTGATCGTCGCTAGGCACTGAGGACTAATCGCCCATGTCGGCTTTTTGGAATATTGCAGTGCTTTCGGCTGTGTCAGCCGTGAATTGTCAATGTATTATTTGCACACTTTGCTATTCAACCTCCGCTAGTGTTCTTGCTAGAAGATAATTTTATCAAAGCTACTCAAGTTTTAGGTTTAGCGGCAGAAGCACCTCGCTAATTAACAAGCTTTCTGGCGTCCTTCAAAAGATATTTTGGCAACATTCATGTTCTCTAATTACGCTACTTTAAATTTTCCAAAGGAAACCAAAATGTTGTAAGATGCTGTTGACGTTATCATCAGCGTGAATAATTCACCTTCGGGCTCCCCAACTATGCTGCAAAGTTGCTTGAACGAATATGTGTAATGATCGAACTGCCGCGCCTTGATACTGAACACATCTAAATGTAATCCCGTTTTATTTATAATTTAGCAAGCAGATCTTTACCACTCACTTGTGAAGTTATGTCGCAAACTTCAACTTTAATATGGCAACTTGCGTTTTTGGATGTTCATAAAGTATCTTGGAATTATACTGTTTCACGTTTTGGTTGGTCGCCGCACGTGAATCAACCATTCACCAAAATCAGAAGAGTCTCGCTTAAAGTCGCTTGACTGCTACCATTTTGCACATTTGATTTAAATTTGCACTACTGCGTGAATACAACCACATTGAACGTATTGCTTCCATGTGCACATTTTAGGCCTAATGCTTAAGCATTACAAGCGGCTTGATAATTCAGTGTACACTAGGGCAATGATACAATAAGGATACAAATCGAAGAAACGACTATTCCCGTGGGATGATTTGTGCAAAGTACGTAAGGTAATAATTGTAGGCGAAATACAATGAAACGCATACCGATGGACTCACCATATTAGCCAAGTTAATACACAAGTGTATCCGTCTACGCTGATTTCTTAGGATTGTGTGCAAATCTTGGTCTGCTTCATGACCTCACTCAGGGAACACAAATAAAAGCAAGTAGAGCACGTGTTTAATGCATTGTCCTCATTGTTTACTAAAGGTAGCGTGTAGTAAGATACGACACTGCTAGAAAGAGCTTTCCACTGCTGACAAATTCGTAGAGCAAATAATTCCGGCGATCTTCCAGGCGTCTGTATTTATTGGTCATTTTCACCCGTGACCCGTCAGTTTTGTGCAGTGGGTAAGTTTCTGTTGGTGGCGGCAAGCGTGACCCGGGTTTTACAAGCTTAAGCACACCAGCATGAAATCGCATCGCAAACAGCGATTTGTTCCGCAGTACACTAACGGTGCTGCCTGTCGCAGATATCATGGTAGGTTGAATATTATATTAACATTTTTGGTTTTTCTTCCCTGTACTTTCCTCATTTCAAGCAACTGGCCTTTTAAACAGGGTTGCTAAGTCTGCATTGCGTGCAATACGTGGGCGCTTATATACGCAGTTAGCAGTTGGGCAAACATTACGTGGTCCATCATCTTACACAACCTATTTAAGAGATCAACATGTTGATTCGCTATGTTGAACGCCTTCCAGGAGTGAATCGACAAATTTGAGGTTCTCTAGCATTAAGAAACGGAGGTCGCGCTACTTTCAGGCGGTTTTCAAAATGTCGTCACCAAGCTTATATGCGTAAGTAGGCTTGTGACAATATCATCAAATTTGACTAGTTGACGGTTTCACATAATGTTCTAAGCTTTTTCGACTTTAGTACCTGACATATTGCCCTACGTTGCTGGATTTAAAATGTATCGTCCATTTTAGTAATCTGCATCTTGAAAGGATTTTCTCTGAGACGAATACCACAGAGATGGCTTTTCTAGATTTACAAATTTGGACTATTTGTCACCCATACGCGCAAGTAAAATTTCGCGTAATTACAGGCATGTGGGCACAGTTTTCTCCTCTTTGGATAGCAGATTCTTCTAGCTTTCGATCAAGCATTCAACCGCTCCATCCCTATTCGGTGCTTTACAGCTACAGAACAAAATATATTCCCGTTGCAGTACCCTCACAGTGAAGCAACCGCTAACTTTATCCGCTCTTGTTTTCAGTTTGTGCGATCAACCGAACTGCTCAGCAAGTTGATTATATAAACCAGACGCCCCACCAAAGATCGCGTGACGCACGGATGCAACACAAAAAGCACGATGAGCCTGTCACCGGAATTTAATTGACGAGGGTCACCAAACGCTAACCGACAGCAAGCTGATGGTTACGCGCAATTCACGCAATTGTCATTCAGCTAGCACTGCCACCACACCGGTAAATTGAAACAGCGCATTGTGTGCTAATCAAACCTTGGTTAAATTAATAAAAGTAGGATATGCATGTCCCAATTGCAATGGCCGAAGACATTTGTAGTGCTGAATAGTCTGACGAACCAAAATAAATAAAGAACCAGAAAGAAAGAAAGAAAGAAACATAACAGGCCAGCCTCATCTTTGCTCAATGGAGCAATGGAGCAATGTTTGTTGACAGGTATCGAAGTGAATGAGTGACAAGTCTAGTAGGATGGTTAGAAAGAAAATTGCGAAATAAACATGTCATTTCAGTAAAAGAACCTATGAGATTCATTACTCAGCAAGGGGTTTGGTGTAGTACATTTGTGCGTATTCTTGCATGGAGTGTAGAGTCGTGATTCCGTTCACTATACCTATCGCGCTAAGGCCATTGTCTGGTGGTCAGAAGTATTGCACGTGGTGTAAGTTTGTCAGACTAACGTCAAGGCATGTTTTAAAATAGATAATGTGGGGCAACAATTACAAATGTCGGGAGGGCATCCCAATTTGTTGACACTCGGAGGGAGAAAAGGTTTAGCCATAATTGCAGCCAGATTTACTGCATGACGAGCTTAAAATGGTGACCCCTCAGGTATGTGTATTGGCTGAGTTTCAGAAGAGAATGATATGTATGGTTGGGATGTTTTAGGAGTTGATACAACATTACAAGCTCGCCACAAAGACGCCGATAGTGTGATCTGTATTTTTCGTAAGTTTTCAGCCTGAGTGTGTAGGAAATTCAGGATAAATGTCTGATAAGTTTGTCTCCCTGTGCTGTGCTGTATCGTGTGCGGTGAGGTGGTGATTCTGCCAGAGTTGCCACGCGAGAATAAGATATACTGCGATCGGTCACAAATATGCGCCAAACGGGTTCGGAAAGATGGAGATATCATATTTCCCGAAAACTATACGAAAAAGGCTGAGGTGTTAGTTTGATTTATTTGATCTCTTTTCGGTCTATCACAAAAATCCAAGGTCCTGCTGCACAAGCACGCCAAGATCGTGCTGATGATAACTTTGCTGTGGAATCTGTAGCTCTAAGCAGTGGTGTGGAGTACTCTGATAGCGTATGCGCAGATTTGTGGAGGTGTGGTATTGAAATTCAACATGTTCCCGATGTAGCAAGTGTTCGCTTTGCCCAGTTCATAGGTTTTGGTTTTACCCAGCAAATAGTGCTTTCCCAATTGTTAGCAGTCTAACTGCGCTACTGAAGAATTGTAATAGACTAACGGAAGCAGTCGCGCAACTTGTGTGCGCCAGGGTTAGACCAATGAGAGGAAACCGACCTGCAAGTTATGTGCAAATAACACCCCAAATTCCCTATTCAGGCCGAAGAAGAGAGCCAGGCATTCCAGCATTAACCCAAAGACTCAGTCTCAATCAATACCAGCTCGCTTCTCTCTCTTGCCTGCAGCGCGCCTGCTTCAACTTCAGCACACTGTATTACACCTATTAGTTTGTTCGCTATACAGGAGACCCTAAGCTGCACGCAAACAGCCATAGGGAGGAAACAGTTAACATACGTATCGGTTGCAGCCAAGCAAACAGCGGAAGCAACACCGGTAACCTTGGTGGCCGGACTAGAGAAAACTAGAATGTTACAATTCCGCTCACAAATACACCAAAAGCACCTGAAATTAAGGCTCCAAAACCAGTAGCCACCAGGCGCAACCATGGGTACCTTAAACCATGTGTGCACAAATGTACCCGAATCCAAATCTAATAAAATTCAGGGTAGTCTAACAAACGATCAAAATCAAAGGAGTTCCATCTGCACGGTAATCGGTGTCTATGCTGATCCTACAATATTGAAACGCATTTTGAGGCTCCTAAACGCATTTAAATACGTTGAGCTCCGGTTAGTTCCGGTATAACTGAAATCGGGGATGAGGCAGAGGCCGTTCTGCTGTCCGCGAATCAAGTCCGCAATGCCTCAAGTGGAGTTCGTATACTACTTGAAATCCCGTGGAACGAGGTGTAGCGGAACCAACTAGCAGACAGAGAAACAGAAAAATTCAAGAAAAGAAATTTGTGCTTGCGCTCGGTGTTATTAAGCTTACTGATTCCTATTTCCACGATGAGCAGTTACGCGATCCGGAGCAATAACACTACATCCGTTAGACATTTTCTATCGAAAATGTCGTTGTCACTTCGTTGAGAAAGATCCCCTTATCACCAAACTATAAGGAGCGGTCCCAGGCTGTTGAAACTAATGTTGCAATCGGAACTAACGGCGCAAACATTTCTAGAGAACTGCACTGAATTCCGTTACAGGTTGACGACTGAAATTCGTCTGAAAGCAGCAGGAGTACCACGACCTTCTAATGACAACTCAGTGGAGTCGCAACTCTCAACGAAAACACCAACTATAGGATTCGACTCAGTGACGCTTTCAACATTAGCTATAACATCTGATGTGAAACAGCAGAGCACGAGAAAAAGAAACCGGGATCCGGAACATATGATACTTGTGTATATACTCATTTCGTCTCGACAGCCTGCAATCCATGCAAATACGCTTAGCCGCCGATATTACGTCGGTCGGCGTAAAGTCCCATTCTTCATCCATTCCACCCGACACACTTTTAGTCTCCTAGAATCTCTCATGCATGTACACAAATGCCCAAGGTCTACTCAGCCAATTAGCTGAACTAAGTCTTCGAGACGCTTTAGCAATTTGAGTCCTCCTCGCCATCACGGAAACATGATTGCTTTGTGAGATAACGGATGCTGAAATCGCGCAAACAGGTATGTCCGTTGTCCGGAATGATCGAGTTATCAATGGTGGTGGGGTACCCCTCTAGTTTTTTAAATACCTGCAGTGCGAACCCATACATGATTGGAAAACCGATGTACCTGACTCTATTTGGTGAGGCTGAGAGGGAATGATCTTGGCCTAGTGGTTGTTGTTTACCGACCACCATTCACTTGACCTGAGATGGACTGCAAAAGAGTGGCTGCATTGAGGCAGATGAGCAACAGGAAGTACATGCAGGTTCTACTCGCCCGCGATTTTAACTTACGCTAGAATCCTAGGCCATACCAGGAGAGCAATTCAAAGCAGGCCTGCAAGATCTTGTCTCAGATTTTCCGCTTTTTGGTCATGTCACTTGGCCCACCAGATTCAGTGAAAGAACAGGCCAACCGTATTGGACCGAATGTTTACTAATAAAGAACTGATGATCACGAGTGCTAATCGATGCTCTTCTAGGACGCAGTGATCATGCGAGTTTGCATTTCATGTACACTTGCTATGCCGAATATCCCGAGGACCGAACTCAAACAACGCGAACCGTAAGCAGTTACGACACCATAACCCGACACGTTGTGGCTAACGACTGGAGTTTCCTAACCGAGGATTCACCCGACATTGCCTGGGAACGTTTCGTCAGTAAGTTTAACACTCTGGTTAGTGGAGCATCGACAACCGAGACTATCATTTCGAGAAACATGGCGTGGTTTATACTGAGTAGGACACGCAAACGCATGGTGATGCGCAACGTGGCATGGTATACCCACAAAACCGATCAGTGTCCAAGTATCTGGAAGGAATATGTTGTCCACCGTAACCGCTGCACGTAACTTGTGAACGTGGACAAAGTACTTTATCAACATGCGTTAGCCGAGCCATTAACTGAATATCCTAAGCTTCTGTACAAGTATGTGAACTGCCTCCGCTAGGTGAAAAGTGGTTTTCCTCCTCTTTACCCAGCGGATGTTCGAACTCGGACTGATAAAGAAACGTCGAATGTTCTGCAACAACAATATGCACCAGAGTTTCCTTGCATCCCGTGGTCCCCGAAATATTTGAAATCTATGATGCCCACATCAGGATTGGCTCATATATAATTTACCGCAGACATCATGATGAGAAAGCTGTTATACATGCGCTGCACGGATGTTCAGAAATTGACGACATCCGCCCAAAGACGTTTGATGTGGCGGCTACTACTTTAGCTTAAACTTTGGCGCGGTTGTTCTAGCGCAGCCTTGACGAGCAAGGCGTTCCTGCAATGTGGAAACACGGAATAATAACCCTCATTTACAAAGGAGGCAGTCGTTCCGACCCAGCTGATCATCGACCAGTGACTCCAGCTGTTAGTTCCGTCATAAGTTACGGAGGCTATCATTGCGGTCGCACTTGTCCTATCTGGACGGCTTTGGTTACAGTGCACAGCAGCAACAACGCTTTTGCCAGTCGCAGTCGTGCACAATCAAACTATTGTTAGCAAGAGACAGCTGGACCGAAACTGTTGACGATGGTGCAGGAGCTGATGTAGCTTGCTTTGAATTCTCTAAGGCACTCGACCGGTTTGACCATCGTATCCATTTCGCCAAACTTCAAGGATGTGGCATTGGGGACCCTATCCTCGGGTGAATCTGCAATTTCCTCTCGCACAGACGTATGGTTGTGAGAGTACCTGAATCCACGTCAGCTCCAGTACACGTTGATTGCGGAGTGCCACAGGGTTCGGTATTGGGACCTCGTCTATTTCTGGTTTCATAAATAATCTAGTGAGTCAAATTGCGTAAACTGTTCATTTCACGCCGATGACATTCAAGTTTGGGGCATGATCAGTGATCCCTAAGACCGTATCCAGCTTCTAATCGATCTTGACAAGATTTAAGGATGATCGGTCGAAAATCGCCTTTCCTTCAATCTCGAAAAAACCTCGAGTGCTACATTTAAGACCCTGAATAGTTCCCACACATAAGTTGAGGTACCAGGGTCTGCAACACTTTTATCTCGAAAAGAATTTTATTGTGTTGGTTTAGGAAGATCTCTGCTTTTCGTAGCAGCGTAAAATGGCATCGAAGAAGGGGTTTCAAATCGGGGGGCTTTTAAGGACAGCTTTGAGACAATTCGAACTGCCGATTTCCTGCTAAATCCTTTCCGCTTATTTACGCCCACATGTTGATTATGTAATTTAAGCATGGCACGCATGCCTAAAGCGGGATCGTACAGTTTTTGAGCTTCCGCAATGTCATGCGACCAAAAATGTCAAGTGACTGCGCCACTTGCCAGACGAACAGCGCCTCAGAGGGCTTTGCAATTACAATGGATGTTCTTGCGTTGTGCGTGGCGACCTAATCATGGTTTACCAAATATTAAACAACCCTCATCACCACTATGATCACCTACTGAAGCTGAGTCACAAAATCCAACTGAGAGGTCATCATTTCAAGTAGACAGAACAATACAGTCGGTTGGAATGTTGTGTGGCTCTGTGCTTGCCACACGTATAATACCCTCTCAGAAACTGTTATGTTAGGTCCCATATTAGCCGCGTTCAAAGCACGTGTCGACAGTGCATTGGCCACACTACACCATATCACGTAATCCAAAAGACCCAAACAAACAACAGAAAAACAAAAACAAACCAATCCACCTCCATTTTTGAACGGAAACCACAGACGATAAGCTTGGATAGTACATAAAACGGACGGGAAGGATGTAATCGGCAAGTTCGCAATTTGCAGTTTTTCACTATTTCCTATTGCCATTTTTTCTTTTATTTTGCTCACCCCTAACCTATCATCCGTCGGGACAAGTCAAGCTTCAGCATTTTTATCCGCAAAATATACCATTGACCATTGACCATATTTTAGGATGATAGCACAGTTTGGAAGGTAATGCCAAATCTTTGTACAAAACATTGGCCGCCTCTTGTGGCGTTTATGCTGACCCAAATGCTGCGTTCAAAAATTGATCACACCTTGCCATGCTTAAACTCCCAGATAAATCAACGGCTAATCATCTGGTGTATATCAAACTGCTCATTGCAGCATGAATTAACTTTGCGAACACCGAAATTCACATCAGTTATCCCAGTTCCCAAATAGAAGTGTATGGATCGCAGAGTGTCTTATTCCTAGAGTACTCGATAGGGATGCCCAGCAGAAGGTAAGTCAGACATCCGCCACAACGATATGAGAAACGCTGATAAAAACTGCTGTTGCTGACAATACTAATGTCAACGGTAACCAGGCGAAATAATACCTAACGTCACATGGGTGCTTGCTGCCTACATCTGAGACTCGGAAATCGTAATAGATTATTTTGAATAACGAAACATCTGATGACAGATCCGGAGAAACTTGAAGGGACATCGTAAACTTCAAATTCACTGAGGTAACGGATACTGTGATTTTTATTCTCTTGTGTAATTGTACTACTACTTATTTATCAGTAGTATCTCTTTTCTTCACTCTTGTAACCACTTAGATGGTGCAGTCCACCATCAATGGACATATACAGCATCCGTATTAACTGTTTAACCGCCTATTTCACAGTTTCCTCTTAGTCACTATTATATGACCTTAGTTTATTTACTGACAACGATGTGCATAGCCCCGACATCCCGGACACATTGTTTTAATCACCACTTATTTCGTAATTGGATAAGTGCAGACCGTTCTACACTTGGAAGTATCTGTACATGCTTACCAGTAAGTCGACCAATTCATGAGTTATATGTTTCCGTTTCACGTCATACTCATTTAGGAAAAACCACAGTTGCTTCAGTAAAACTTATTCTGACTAGCGCCCTGAATACTCACAGACCAGACCGTGCGATTTTATAGGAATCGTCGGCTCACCGTAAAACAGCGATTTCTGCAAGAACACATGTCGACTTGTAACTCGCTCTCTGATAGGTGAATTAACCATGGGTTCTTTGCGCCGCGGTCACAGGATACAGACGATGGTACATTCATATTCACCACTGATAAAATGTTGCCGCGCTGCGTAGAATTACGAACTTGAAGGACGGTTGTTCGCTGCAGAATCCGTTAAGCTAGATGGTCAGACGGAAATTGTTTTGCCGTGGAGATCAGAATTTTTGACACCTACTAGTTATGAGCGGTGGAGGTCTTCGCGCAATCTTTAGCACGAACTTTCTTCCATTGTCATACACAGTGGCTAACCGGCCAGGTCATGTCCTCCTGTCGCTAGACTCTACATCCATAGCATTTGAAACTAGGAGAGGCTATATAATTTATATTACTCTTATTCACTGGAGTTCCTTGGATTGGTTAATTGTCTATTTCAAGGAAGTACGCTTTAATCTCTCTCTCTATACATATATATATATATATATGTACTAGGTTTAAGTTTAAGCTGATTTAGCCCAACTGTGGTGAAGAAGCGTAATGAAATCATGGAAAATTTCATCCACTTTATTTGGTTTGTTCTGCCTACCTGACTAATTTCTATTAAATGGTCACGTTGCTTAATAAATTGTGGTTATCTTCGTTAACTTACTTACGTTTGTAACATTGTTGGCGAACTTCTGGACAGTTTATACTTATCGCGGATTGGTTGCTAACCAACTTAATTCATATGCTAATTTAGGGGAGGTTTACGTCTGCATAGCTGTATTCTTTAATATATATGTTTTATTTGATAATGTTTTTTCAAGTGATTGGCTGTTATTTGACATCCCCGGTGTGGCTGCGCTTGATGTGCATGTTGACAAGGTGCCTACATGTCTATTACCCACTACCTCGTCCATACTGGCTCCAGCTGACAGTTGATCGTTGCTGGAGGGGACGGTGTGCACGGTCCTTGTGGTCGTGCTAGGCTCGAAGAGTTGTTCCATTCACTCAATGTGGAGCTGACTACGGTCCAGCCACCGCATTGTGTGCGATTGATTCCCAAGTACAGCGTGCTTGTATTTACCTGTGAAGGATTGTGAGCCAGCTCCGTTGATGAAACGTGGCTCCCATTCACATGCCTCCCGGTCTTATTCCTTCGGGTTTACACTGGATATGAGATGTGTGATTGGTGCTGTGGGTGGTGCAGCGCAAGTCATTCATGGTCCTTCTGTAGGTG
Source organism: Dicrocoelium dendriticum (assembly GCA_944474145.2). NCBI lineage: Eukaryota > Metazoa > Platyhelminthes > Trematoda > Plagiorchiida > Dicrocoeliidae > Dicrocoelium > Dicrocoelium dendriticum. The sequence continues at coordinate 4,499 of CALYDF020001078.1, read as the reverse complement.
CAGGCGTCCTGTGGCTGGCCACAGTGACAGGCAAGTCCGAAACCGCATGCCGCCAACCATATAAAGAGATCTTTCTGAACAAAGGTTAACGTAGCCTGAAGCACATCATGCTGAATCTTAGTTATGATCCTGACATCGTTAGCTCTGAAATCGGCGGTCCATGCTGTACATATATCTTCAAGTCATTGATGTTGAGCTGAAACAGAGATTGAAGGGGCACACTATATTGGATGAGTTCACAGTTGATAGTAAGTAGAGAATTTCTAGGGTCACCCAAATTTACCACCAGCTGCCCAGCACTCCTAATGATGATATTTGGAATGCATTGATGCACAACACTTAGGCGGACAGTGCAGAAAATTCAGATTTGTCATTATCTGACAAATGGTACCCTGAATCCAACAAAGGTGAATAGTAAATTTGGCCATATGTTTAATGACTGCGCATAGTTCGCATAGATTACACATTCTGGCGGAGTGTTTCAAGTGGTAAGCACTCTCAGTTCGAAGCTCGTGAGGTGGGGAAATTGCATTAGATCCAGCATCACAAGCTTGTACGGTCGTCTAAATGTGCTACCACGTGTTCGCAAACGAAGCATCAAAATCAGCATGGGGATTCATCTAAACGCAAAACTCTGCGGGTCAGGATAAGTTAAACTCAAAACGGACCAGATGACATTTTGAGGAATCCTAGTTTCGCGGTGACGAGTAACCGCAAACACCTAGAACCATATCGTATTTATAAGTGCAAGATGCTTTGACATACATAGCTGACTGTGCTTTGGATTTCCCTTACCATGCGTTTGGCCTTTGTGAATGAACAACCTACACTAAGATATTTTCATTATCGCTTTCCAACACTTCTAGGAAATTATCAGTTGCTGCGAAACGACTGAGCTGGAAGAGGTGGTTGCCTAATTCTTTATTTTAAGGACAACCTTCGATATGAACTAATACACCACCCAGAGATCCCCGCGACCAAGAATCGCTTTGGTGCCGAATATGGTTGTGGAACAAACACACATGTCTTATAGCTGTGATGTACTGTCCACCAAAATCTACTTGTGAAATGGACTAAAAACTAAACCACATTATCCAGGCTGCTTTGAACAAAACACACATTCACATTCTTATCGCTGGTGACTTTAATGTCCACGATCCGATAATAGCAGCGACCAATAGCATGCTGTTAAAAGCCTGTTTACGTGAGTAAATCCTAACTACCCTCTTTAAAACCATCTGACCTATCCCACAAGATTTGAAACTGCTAACAGACCGTTGATATTTGACCTTGTGCTCACCAACGAAGAACGCGTGGTTGACAGAATAATTACAAGCAAACCACTGGGTCGCAGTTCCTATGTGACACTAATGTTTACTTATATATTTTATGTGGAATATCCAGAGGAAGAGGATGATAAAGTGTACACGGTCACGACCCACAACGTTTTATAAGCGTTTTCTAAGAAGGTATCTTGGACCTTCTTAACAGAACGCCCCCCAGAAATCGCCTGGGGCACTTTCAAATGGATATTTATCACACTGGTAACGCACACGTCTAAGCAGAAATCCTTTCATCGTCAAAGATGGAAGTTATATCTGAGAACCAGAACACGCGAATACATGTCCATGAGGGACTTAGCATGCGGAGCTCACAAGGGTCCCTCGAATTCTGAAACCTGGACTGCCTATGTGGCACAGCGTAACCATGCTGGAAATATGATCAGCGAGGACAAGGTGACGCATCAGCAGCAATTAATGAGGAAAATCTGCACGAACCGCAAACGCTTATACGGACATGTCTATGGCCTTTGTAAGGTGCAACGCGGAATTACAGCACTGTTCACGACTGATGGGTGCACGCGATTATCAACGGAAGCAGCCGGTGTCTTACGGTTATATTACTCACAAAAGTTCCAGAGATTAACGGGCCCAACGTTTGTCTCTGTTTTATTGTCCCACCACCAGCCTTATCCAATATTACATTTACTGCAGAAAGTGTGTGCAGGAAACTGCTGACTATGCATATCCACATCACTCATTGTGTCAATAACATTCGACCGAACGCTTTACAGGCAGCAGGCAGTAATCTGTCTGAACCTCTGGCTATATTCTATCAGCGCTGTATGGAGGAGAATCATATTACAAGCGTATGGAAGTGAAGGATCATCACTTTTATTCATAAGGGAGAGAGTTGCACTGACCTAAATAATTACCGTCCTATAACGCTAATCGCTGTGGTTTCTACGTTTGTGGGGTCTATCATTGCTGATGAACTCCTGCCCTACCTGGAAATTATCCGATGATAGCACCAGAGCTACACGGCTTCCGACTAAAGCACTCTTGCCCTACGAACTTGCTAATTGCACGCAGTAGCTGGACTGAGGCAGTTGGTGGTGGAGCAAAAGTTGGTGTCATTTACGAGGAATTCTTAAATATATTTGATCGCATAGACAACCGAATTATCCTCCAAAAGCGTCAGCCCTTGCGCATTGGGGACCCACTACTGCATTGGATAGAGATTTTCCTAAACAAACGTATGTTGGAAGTGAGAGTAGAAAATTCCTGTTCGACGCCATTGAACTGGTGAACAGCGAATCACAATGTTCCTTGCCTAGGCCCTATATGTCTCTTCTGCTTCCACTTGATTTTCCTAAACGATCTGGCAAGAGAAATTACTTCCGATTTCCTAAATTTCATGGATGAAATCAAGTTATGGCGATCGATAAAAGAACCGAACGACTAAGAAAAGCTAGCGAGTGATCTCAACACGATTTCAACCTGGTCAATTTTGAATACCCTTCCGTTCAATGTGGAAAAATGTCACGCTGTTCAATTGCGCCATAGACATGACTACGTGTATAGACTTGGATCACATGTACTGAAAACAACTTCTCAAGAACGCGACCTTCGGGTGCTTATTCAAAGTGAACTTAACTGTACAAAACAGTCAAAGGCAGCTGCGAAGAGAGCGAACAAGTACATCGGCATGTTTCGGAGAGCATTCGGAACATTCGAGCCGTCCATCATCCCTAAAATGAACAATTCTTACGTGCGCCCTCAAGTTGGATCTGCCATACAAGCTCGGCAATCCTGGTTGAAGCACGACTTAGAAGTACTAGAGAAGCACCCAACGCTGGGCTATAAAAACGTCTAGGTCCTACGAAATCTGTCCTATTATCAAAGTTTGAAGTCACTGGGAGTTTTCAGTGGCCGCTACCAACGTCTGCGCTGCGATCTTATATTAATCATTCAAATATTGAATGATCCTAATCACGTATGCCGTCACGTGCTGAAACAGCCATAAGATCAATCTCAGGGGGAACCCACTGAAAATGTGCGCACGGTATAGCCGCCTGAAATGCAGGCTGAGTGATGTTTCTCTTCGGGTTTTTCAATTTTTGAGCTCTCTCCCAAACTTACTTGTTTTCTTCCTTCAAACTGGATATTTTCAACAAACGATTGGATCTTGCTCTTAACCCCCATCATTTCGTTGCTTAAACTCTGCTACTTTGGAATATATTAATTATTGCTTTAAATATGATTAACATGTCACATAAACTTGAGGAGGTGATACAAATTGAGTGTAGTTGCTTTTTCTTTTCCTTTTAGTACAACTATAACTGTCCCATGTTGCCTTGTCGCTCGTATTCAATTCTCACGCACACTACTATAATGCAGCAGCGTATATGCTAGATAAACGCCTAGACAAGCAACTCACCTATCTTGTGGTAAATGTAGGTTTACCCCACTATCCTTCGGGACTTGTCAAGCAACTGCTTTTTTACCCGGCATAAATCATTGTTCATTGTTCATCCTGTGTAGAAAAATAGGTGGTGTAATAACGTATAAGTGATACGAATGTCCATCTTCCCTGGTTTTCTTCAACAAATCCTACTGCAGGCAGAGCACGCCTTGCGGAATAAATTCCCCAGCCATTACTAAAAGCGGATTTACTGACACACTTATTAAAAAACCATCTGGATTTTCGCTCATTCAATCCGACTGCATCTTCTTATTTAGAGCAATCCATTAAGCGAATCTAGTTTGTGTGGATCACCTTTCCATTTATATTGTCACTTGCGAACCGTTTCTTCTGAAGCACATTGGAGAAATTTCCGACTTAAAAAACACATCTCAATATTTTGATAAAAATACATAATTCAAATACGCAATCTGTCCGACGAGTCATCAACTATAGCTGTGGAACTTTAAGCGAATTAGCTTACGCACACTTTGTGCTCGTATCGTTCAATTGCTTTGTTTAGCTTTCGAACGAGGCAGCCGTGTAAACAAACCCCGCCAGCTCTGGACACACCAAACTTCTCGAGATTACAAATGCGACCAATTCATCGCACCAGCGACCTGCAGGTAACCATAAGCGCTCGGGTATTAACCGGAAAGGCACCGATGGACGCAAACAATTGTAATGAAAGTGCAAATGACCTGTCTACGGCATATGGAAAGAATTAGCTCGTGTCACGGAGTGTCATAAAGCAT
>CALYDF020001077.1:0-16006 GCA_944474145.2 Dicrocoelium dendriticum | reverse complement strand
GAAATCCAGGCTCCATCTGTGAAGCCTTAACTAGCTCTACTCCGCCTATATTATTCTTGAGACTGACGCTATAAATGCACAAATAGTCCATCTAAATGTGTTATTGCACTCCGCAATATCCATCAAGCAAAATATTCTATTCAACCATCCTCCATTCTGGAAACTGATGACATCCTCCCATCAGCCAAGAAACTGGAAGGGCGTGATATGTCACCGCTCCTTTTGAATATGTTTGCCATTTCACTATGATCCAAGCGCTTTCCAGATCAATGGAAAACTCCATTTCTCAGCCCTCCCCACCAGGGCTGCGCAAAACAGAAGACTGACAATTGCAGGCCAAAGCATAACCCTTCTATAATCGCCAAATTCCTCGAGAAATTGTTAACAATATGTGTGATGAATTTCATCAACTCACTAGAGCTGATAGACGGGTCCTAACATGGTTTCCTTGACAAGCGCTGGTACACATTCTGGTAGCTGCGTTACCTGAATTAGATACCAGACTCCATGTACTAAATATGCTATATTATTTCTATTCTTGTACATGCAATAGGCATTCGATTGGGTGCTTCATAAACGTTTACTGATCCAGATAGCTTTTTTGAAGTCCAGCACACATTAATGGGTTGTCTATCATCATACATAACGATCGCGCTCAAACATTTAGCGTAGGCGACTATTGCTCCTCCCCGCGTTTAATTACCAGCGAGGTTAACCAAGCATTGCACTCAGTACATTAATTTCTCTGCTTTGTGTCAATGAAAGCAGTTTGGTTATCACACATGACGTGTCGTTTTTATTTGTTGATGATATAACTTGTCCACAAGTACCGACGAGTTCAGCTTCCGGAGGTGCTACCACTCATTCAAGAATGCATTAATGCACTTGAGACTTGGTGCGACAAATGGATGATGACGTTCTAAGCGCAAAAGTAAGGTGTCATATGTCACGGTTGTTTGATACCCGAAGTGTCTGTCACACGTAACAGCGAACGCATCTGTGTACAACGGTCTACCCATGACTCCCGAAGCAGATATTCTTGTACTTTCATGTTCTCTGAACAGATTGAGTACCAGATAGCAAAAGCCAGACAATCCTTGGCTAACCTATTTCATAACATGCATACACTCATGGATACAGTTGAACGATTTAGAATCTTTAATCTTCCTTTGCTGAAGTATCGCTGCATAACCTTTGGCAACATGGGAAAATCGGACCGAACATCGATAGAAAGCCTTCAATGGTCATTTACTAAACATGTATTGGAAAAAATGCTAGAATAAATTATCGGGAGCAATGCCAGCAACTCCATCGTGATTCGCATTGGCTTCCAAGCCTAAAACATAACCTGAGACTGTTGTACAATGTGATTCATAGCAATTTCTATTGCAACCGATGCACCTTAACATTGTAGCACAATTAAACGCGGAACCAAGGTAACAAAGACTTTACCTTGATTATACCACAATGCAGGACAAAACTGCGGTTTAACTTTCGTCTCCTCACATATGTTGCTCTGTGGAATCGGCTGTCATTCACCATCAGATCGTGTGAGACTGTGCAATCCTTTCGCAGTAAGTTGGCCAGTTACCTCGACCTGGACACCAATAAGTCGTCTTTTGCATAGGGGAGATCACTTGTTCATCCAAAAAATAAAAGCCTAGACAAAATCTAATGGGTGAAATACCACGCTCAGTGTTTAACACATACTCAATCTGCCAATTCGATTCCTACCATCGTATAAGACATAAACATATGGGGCAAATACCTTGCCAGGAATGTAAACAAAAATAAGAAGATAACTTGGTATTGCTTTTGCAAGAGCATAACATCACCTTTGCGGGTAGGTTCAGTGCAAAATATTGTCACAGCTTTTGATTTGATGGGTAATATAGTTATTATTCTTGTCTTTGTTCTTATTAATATTATTATGGGGTGTATTTTTTGATCAGTGTCAATAACCAGGAACCCAAATATGCCAGTGGTACTGTGTCGCTTGGAGGAATCACATATTGTCTTCCTGATAGGTTGCGGTCTGCTTGGACAAGCGCTGGAAATTGGACACATGAACACCGGCCACCGGTCTGGTCAGAATACGAACTAATGGTAACTCTTTCCAACAAATCATCTGTTATAGGGTGCAGAATTTGCACGCTCAGACACATCATCCTAAGTTGACCAGTTTCGGTTAGACGCTCTGCTGGTGACCTCTAGCATTTATACCCTCATCCCTGTCTGCCTTGCGTTGACACAAATGTGTCAACCTACTCGGAAGCATAGATGAATGAACTCCCCGTGCTCCCATCGACGCATACATCCAGCCATGTGCTTACAGGCAGGTTGTCCTATTGGCAAAAATCCCATGACCAATGCGAGTGTCACTGATGGTACGTGCATGTGGCAACGCAGGGAGTGTTTGTTTTCATACGCGTGCGAACTGAACAACAGATGAGTTCGATTTTTTACAAGCTAACTTATTAGCGCACGTAAAAAGCTTATAGTACTCTGTGTTCTACAACGGGGTATTGCATATGTGGGGAGTAAAATGTTCGGTGTACTTTCACCTTTATTAATTTTTAGAGGGAAATGCTCGGAAAAAGTTGAGTGCATTTGTGAGTATTCCATGAGACAACAACATATTTGGCAGGGCCCCATTGCTAGTGGTTTTAAGTCTGCGGCTTCAGATTCAGCGACGACTCGGTGTGTCAAAGTTTACTTTTTCATATCAATGTGGAATATAAGACACGAAATTATCATATCGGCTGAACGGATGGACCAGCCGAGCGAGACAGGCTGTCGAAATGAAATTGAGGAAACATATTATTTTGCTTGAACAGATTGGTGGAAATTCTTGTGTCAAAAACGGTTTGTTTAACTGAGGCAAAGAGAAACCTCATCGACTCAGAAGGGTCATCAGCTATTGACGTAAACGTGTGATTTACATGGAGGGGTTTGGTATGCCAAACATACTTATATATATTTATATATATATACCGTACACGGTCCTCTTGGTAGTGCAAGTCAGTTCCATGCAGTCAGTGTGGAGCGGACTGCGGTCCAGCCACCCCTTCTATGCGATTGATTCTCAACTATAGCGCGCTTGTGTTTGCCTGTGAAGGAGTGTGGGCCGGCTCCGTTGATGAAACGTGGCTCCCATCCACATGCCTCCCGGTCTTATTCCTTCGGGTTTAAACTGGATATGGGGTGTGTGGATGTAGCTGTGGGTGGTGTAGCGCAAGCCATCCATGGTCCCTCTGTAGGTGCAGGCGTCATGTGGCTGGCCACAGTGACAGCCAAATCCGAAACCGGATGCCGCCAACCATATATATATATATATACTGTGAGCAAATGTCCTTGCAGTTTTATAATACTTCGGCTGGGCACGATAAGCGGACCAACAATAACGGATGGCAGATACTGCATTCTACAAGTACAGGGCATGATGATAACTTTCACAATTAATATTTTATATCCACCGTACCTCAGCACAATAACTTTGATTTCCAATACAGTTCTTTATTAAAAACATTAACATTCGTCCTTTAGGACTTTAATTAACAAAACTGTGATTTCGTGACCAATGCCCGTTATCTTTCGCTTTTCCAAGGCCTCCTTCGTTAATGAGATGGCATTCGCTTTATCCGATTCGAAATGCAAGATAAAGACGCCTTTCACGAACTTCCGGCGTGGACCGGTTACAACGCAAGTAAAGTTCTTGTAGCCCAATATTTTCTCCGTATTAGCCAATTTCTCGTACTTTAAATTCAAGAGAGCCAGTGAAGTAAGAACAATATTTTTATTAGTACGAGGAGTTCATTACAAGTTAACTGATTAGGTTTAAGAGATCCTGGATTATGTGTTGGAAATTTTGAATGAATTACAAATTTTTCCACACTTTATTGCTCTCTTTTTTTAAATATACCTTGCACTCAGACAAGTCTACTCGTGGGTTACCATGAGATTGCGACGTTTCACTAGTGTTAAAATCAAGGGCATGCAAAGCTGTATATATCGCGCACTTCCAATGAATTTAATCGCAACGATGCTTCAATCAGGTTACTTTATTGTCAATGGTTTAATAAGGAACACCATCGATTATACATTATCCGATCAGGTACGCAAACTGTCATCGGGGTCCGTAAGATGTCAAAGATTAACCTGATTGCTTTATGCGAATTTAAGTTTGCTGATTATGTAAGTGTTTAAACTCAGTCAATGCTTGCCACGTATTTTAATCCAAGCTGTAGCGAATACGGCACAGCGATCAACAATATAAAACTAGCAAACAAATTGTTATTTGATCTACGTTGCGCACCGAGCGTGTATTATTACGGGTCTATTATGATTTGGGAGATAACGGTGCGTTATCTGGTGAACAGTTTCAGTGCGTCGAGTACTTTAGTTGGGTACCGCCCTCTTCCAAAATCAGGAGTCACTCTGATGAGTACCACAGCGCAAAGGGCTTACAAATTCACTTCAAACTGTTACTTACTTTCGAACAGGTCGTCTCCACAATATTCATCACCTCATTTGCACTGCCATATACACCGCGCCATACGTCCGTTAAATTATCTCCCAATAAACCCACAGAAATTCGAATGGCTGAATTCGAAAGACAGGATTAGGAGTTCGAAAGGTGCATGCATGTTAAATTTCACGTGAAACGATGGATGATACCATTATGGTGTAACTACTTCTCATGTTTGTAGTGGTCAACGTGTAGGTACGAGTGTTTACTTATGTGTTTCATTCAGTTACTTATAACGGTGCTGTGCCATGCTTACAACCTAGTTGAAAATCGCTGTTAGTTTGGCCAACATGTTTTAGCGCCAACAGGAACTTCGCACTTGTGATACAGGCGATTACGCAACATCCAATCGCAAGAGTAGTCAGCTGAATTGCACTGCTCACTCTGGTGAACGGGGTGAGATGTGTTAATTAGTATTGTCGCGTCAGTTCCCACAGACTAACAACTGTCTGCTTGTGACTATGGTGGTACTCACTAAGTCCAGAATAAAGATTAAATGGGGAGTAGTGGATTGTGCGTAGACCTGTACAGTCTAGCTGTCCTTGATTGTTTTAAATCTCGGTATGATAGAACAACTTACTTGCATACCCATCACCAGTGGCAGTCTCTGTAAAAAAGTAATGAGGCTATCAGCTTGTTCGTCGAAAAAATACTAATTCAAAAGCCACATGGAAACATGACTTCTCATAGATATGACTTCTTTTCATGAACATTATAAAAATCTCTGGATTCAAGATATTCTAATTGCGTGAATGATAACCGCGCAATATCTGGAGTATTGATGAATTTAATCATTATCTATTGCAAGACAGTTGTTTTACGAAGATAACTATCTTGGCACAAAACGCAAGAGTTTAGTACTACCTTTTTAACGATTGGGACCAATTTACCGTAGTGTGGCCGCAGTTGGAAGTTCATGGTGGTCGAAATATTTTTCTGTTTTTCAAGTTCAAAGAACAATTCCCCTACAAACTTATGCAATTTAGTAGTTCCTTTATTCTCTAGTTTGACAATGACATGAGTTCGATTAGGAGGGATTATCAATGAAGAAAAGACACATCCGACCGTATCGTATGGCACGCCTGTCTTGGAAGTAATTGTGGTTCGGAGCTGTAATAGCATAGGAAATAATGCTTATCAGTGAATAGTAGGTTTAAAGTAATCAGTCAGAACACATTTTATCATGCATAGCCCAAACTTTCAAACGAGTTCAGTATGCGGGTTGAAATGTGAGAGCAGCCTTAACGATTCGGATAAAGCATATTATTAGTAGAGCGATTTTACGTTGATTTGATTACTTCGCGCCTGTAAACAAAAACTCAGTGAAATACTATTTACCTTGATGCAGACATCTTCATACTGTCTAACTGATGGACGATCTTTCAGGTCCTCTTTACGAGTCAACGGTAACGGATTACCATCCTTTAGGAGTATTCCTGTTATCATTATGACTGTAACGACAAGCGAAAATGAAGTAACTAATGTAACGCAAACTAATTCGCAAGGTTGTCGTGCAGAGAGAATTTGGTTTTCTGGCCAGAAGCATGTGAGCCGGTTGTTCTGCGTTTTCTTTAAAATCCAGATTACTTTAACCATGAAATTTGGAAATAAACACTAATTTAGACACAACTGACGCAGTGAAGAATTTAACATACAATATACCTCGGTTTTGCGGCGATCAGTTAAAGAGACACTTCACAAATGTGAACTCACCATGTTGACGCATTTGTTGGCATGACGAAAACGCAATCGCTGTTGAGCGAATGAGGTGGAGAACATTAGGAGTACGGTGTTAAATCATTGGGCATACAGAGCTTTACTGCGGTGCATTAAGTTAGCTGCCTCGACCACTGTATCCGTTTCACTAATTCAGGGAATTTTGTATATTATGCATTCGAATATGCATGAATTTCGACCAGCGTGAGGGCTGTTTCGGCGGCAAGAATTTAACAATACTCTTGTTACGCACCTAATCGTCATTTACCAGTGCTGTCAGAGACAAATCTGCAATGTACTTGTAAATGTTTCTAGCAGTAGCTTAGTGTTTGTTAAAGAAACAACTAAAGTGTCAAGTGGCTCAGTTAAGCATGGGTGGGTGTTAGAGGGGCTCCCGCTTGGAAGTCGCTCACAGCTAGATAGTTTAACATTCGAAACTGTCCCGTCACGTGATTGTGTTGGCTCCACGCACGACAGCCTTTCAGAGCTAGACCGCTCACCGTTCATGACTATGACTTTTCATGTGATTGGCTTATTGACCCATCGACCATTTTACAACCCCGTTGCTCACCTTTGTCACTTCTTCAATACAAGTAGTCCCGCGCTGTGGTGTTCTTGCTTTCGTTTTGGAGTGGGTTCTGTTACAGTCAGACGTTATAATAGTGCGGCATCACTTTCTCCGCATGGATTGCATGCGTAACATTTATTGTGATGTGCGCATAATCTGAACGGCTGAATCAGCTGTTTCATATTTGACTACTAGAGATTACCTAAATAACGTTGTTCTCGTGGGTTCGCTCAAGGTAAGGAAAAAAGTTAGCATATTCTGACATACTAGCGGTCTAATGCTTGTCGAATGAGATTATATTATATTAATAGCACACACAGAGTTCCGTGGTGTAATGTTATCATTGAAGAATTGACGTTGGAGGATAAATTGCAGGCTCAGAATGCATCACAAAACTTACCAAGCAGTAGTAAGCAAGTTGTCAGGAACATAATGGTTGTTAGGCTTTATTTCATTGGGGTTGTGATGCGCATGTAATTTATTTACTCGCCACAGTGCTCGTTCGAGACTGTGAGCAAGATATCCTGGCGACAATTATTGCGTAATATTTCGCAGAGTTGACGGCAAAAATCATTTATAGCAGAGCCCAGTCTGCAATCCGTGAGATCACAGACCGTTACGACAAACAAATTGCTTGTGGTTGCCTCGTGCCTGGATAATCGTATGGCGATTTCTAACCGAATTGCGCGGAGTTGACTATTAATGGGGTGCCGAACAAGTAGCGCTGCTTCTGCACGCGCACTAAAAGTAATTCTTACACCGGCCTAACTAGCGGCTTCAGCACTCGTATCTCCCTATAGTTTTAACGTGAATGCGTCGGGTAAGCGATCAGAAGACTACGTAGACACATATCCATGTGTGTTGTGTGCGGATAGCGCTTTTCAATTATGCAGTTAAGTGCAGAGGGCTGACTTACGTAACCCCGTCTCTTGTCTTAGTTCGCAAAGGCCTTACCCGTAAAGCAGCAAGTCGGGTACCATGTACATTAAAACGTCCGGCCCTATAACACTGCTTTCGAGTAGCAACAAACTGTTTAGGGCGCCCGAACAACTCGAGGTTTGTAGTACAGGGTCAAAAAAAACTTTTCCTGAAACGCCAAACCCGTTGCTGAATACGCACTGTTGACAGCCAAATGGGTCTTATGCGCCTTCTTAGTGCTCGATGTCAGTACACATAGTGGCGGGTGGTCATCGATGTTTTTCATCCTCCTCAGGTAGATAGTGAATTCCGGTCACATTCTACAGGTCACCATGCTGTACGAAAGCTTGTGATAATTAATAGATAACCAAATGACCAAGCTCGAACTCCCCAAGCTCTGAGAAGCTGCACTGATCGGGCGTGGCTGCTAACATGTGAATTAAACGATACACTCACACGTCCGTTCACTAGGAGGGCACTTCACGATCCGCAACCTGGGGAAGCGCGCAACAGTCTACAACAATCCCGTAAACCGATCTCAATGCACACATCCCATTCTCAACTTCGTCTTGCATCGTTACACATCCACTCCTGGTGCACCATGATATTATCGCTACATCAGTATAGGTCAAACTGTGGTGCCACTCCGTCTTACGATTTTGTGCTTCAAGCCCTATCAGCTTGCGACGCTTCCCAAGCATTCACTTATTTAATGTATTTGTCGCCTGCTGCTTTAAAACGCAGTGCGTGCTAGCCGCGGAATAAGCACACAGATTACCCATATGTTCAGGTGCTTTACATCCTCAGTGCACTGGTTGATATGTCGCCCAACACAATCGCATGACGACAGGACGCCTAGTGCGCTGCGGTCATCGCACCAGTGACGGGTGTCGATAATCACCTGCGATTTCGCGCTTTGGCCAAAGTTAGCCGTCACCTCACGCGCCTCAATATGTGTCGTATTGCGTCTGTTCACTCCCGCACGCGCTAGCTTGTACTGACCTGTACTGTCCGCAGTGTCAGAATGCGAATAGCCAGTAGCCATTTTCGTCAACAGGCACTGTTAAGAGGTGCTGTGGATCGCGCCGAAATTCCTTATCTTGCATTGACCCAGTTTCATCCTAGCACACTGTTACTGACCTCAGGCACTAACATGCTACTACATCCACCCCCGTCATGCATTCGGTTACCGCCCAGGTGACAGGATGCGCGAGAACAAATCCGGGCTGTGTCTCATGCATGCGCACACGTTGCAATGTCAGTGCATCTATGCCATATTAACTATAGGCGCGCATGTCACCTTCGTCCGACTGAATTTGATAATTTTCGCAGAGGATTTGGATAACCAGTCAGCTGAACTCGTAACCCTTGTGGCCTACGTTCACTTGGAAATTGTAGAGATTATGGCCACGCAAATAAATGCTGGACACTGCATTTGCGCGAGTGCTCTAAGCATGGAGGTATTTTGGGCGTATAGACTATATGGGTCCCCAATTTCGGGTATCGTTGACTGGTCGTGTTTGGAAATTATATGGCTTCCGTTTCTGTAGGGCAGAATGCCTTCCAAATCCGTTGTCTTGCATAGAAGGCTTTTGTGTTAAGGGCTTTGGACGTGGACCCTAATCATTGGTCATTCTAGGTCTTGGCGCCCTGGCAGCTCACATACAATCGTATCCCTTCCTCCAAATTCAACCCCACTTTGTATCGGCCATTGCACAGCTTATCAAGGGTCGCGTTATCTGGTGCATACAGCAAGGCGGATAAGCGAAAACATGATACTCCTGACGCCTTTCCGGTTTTCGTTCCATTGTTTCTTTTACTCCCGTCCCAACCCCGTTACTAATCTTCCTTCTATTATTCCCAGTTTTACTGACAGCAGCCGCAACGTAGATGGAAGCATATCATCTGCAATTATCTTCCCGCACAACCCATTGGACACGACTGGCTAACAGCTCCCTATAATTTCGCACTGTCGCGTTTCCGTGGCGGCTTTCAACGTTAGCACTAAAACAACTCGATCAACAGTCTGTACTCGCACGCAACATTGGACACAGCGGGTATTGACGTGTGTTACGTATCTGAAATTAGGATCAATGTTGTATTAACTGCGCCCGGCTTGTTCTCTTGCTATTGCTTACACGCATCCGGAAACGCTGGTGCAGCAACCACTTGTCAAGCTGTATTGGGCACTGCTCCCAGCTCCTAAGTTGATTCCCTGGAACAGCCGGTTGTGTACCGTCCGTTTGACGACATTAACCAAGGCTGATTCACGAAGTAGCATTAGAGGCAGTTTTGATGCCACCAAAGACACCTTCCACCGCGAGTCGAACACGAAACGTCGTAGTGTTAGCAGATATCACAGTCAGCAGATATCACAGTTCTTGGATGGGACTTGAATGCACAAGTGGATCGTTTGTGCTCGTCAGAAACTGAGCCAGGTGGTAAGTATGGACTTAACTCCGACCGTAGGAACAACGGCGAGTGTCTGCTACTGTTGTGGGTGGAGCACCGGTAATTTCTTAGTTGCACCGCTTTTAGAAACAGTGGGCGCCGAAGTGTCACTTAGCGTCCCCTATGGCTTGCCAGGGATGGGCCCAAATCGAGCATGTTGCCATAAGTTATGGATAACATGGCATTATCCTGTACTGGCGCTCGTTCTGGAATACGTGCAACAAAGCTGATCATATTTATTAATATCTCCTTTATCCATGAACTTTACCGGGAGGCGTTACAAGGCCCCCCTAGACTTGTGACTGAGAAGTTATCTCACTCGTCCATCAAGTAAGCCTACCGGTATGTATTGTTAACCGAACTTTCGCTCCTTCGTCTTGATAACACTTAGTTTCAGTGAAATACGATCTCGGCCGTCTTGTATGATGTATCAGCCTCAGCTGGAGCACTAACAATCGTCACCCCAGCAGTCACTGAATAACTGGGTCGTCTGTGAACCTATTGAAATCCAGAATAAAACTCCCTGCTGCCTCTGATCATAAGTTAACTAGGAGGACTATTAAGCACGAACTAAAGCGGAGCTGCGTGCTGCCAAGTATGCCCGCTGGACCAATAGGTCCCAAACAACGTAGGAAGCAGGAAAAGTAAGTAGTTATTGCACTTTCTTCCAAATGATCCGCATCCTTGGTTCCATGAAATCAGGAGCCAAGTAGACAATCAGAGACAGCGCAGGTATCCTGAGAGCTGTTCAGTTGGCCCTGCTCCTGTACCTCTTCCTACTCAGGTGGTGCAGGCTGAGTCATTGCATATTAGTTTAGATGCTCCATCGGAGACTCAGGTCCAAGATACCTTCGCAGACCTTAATCGTTTTTGTGCTGTTGACCCGGATTCCCTCGCATCGGTAATATTTAAGGCTAGTTGTGAGGTCTTCTGAAAAACACTAACTGTCCTGTTCGAGCAGATCTGTAATGGGGCAATCCCAGCTAACTAAAGTGGATTGATTATTGTGGCAATATATAGGAAAGTCAGTCTCACCGACTATACAAATCACAGGGGTATTGGCAAAACGCCTGGTGTGACAAAATCGCTGATCTCAATTCTCGTCGTTACCCTACTGCGGAACGAAAATCCCGCATTAGGGATGAACAGGCAGGCTTCCGCTCAGGACGTGGCTGTATACACCACATGTTCACTCTCCGGTAGGTGCTAGAGCAGCGTCGCACATGCCGTCGAACCACAATAGAGCTGTGCCTAGCCTTCAAGATTGCGTTCGACTCAGTCGATCGATCCATTCTGTATGAACTACTTGTGCAGAATTGCTCGCATGAAGCACAGTGAGTGTTAGAAGTCATGTCCGTTTTTAGTCCTTTGGTCCGTGAACAGGGTACACGCCGAGGGTCATTAACAGATATTGAAACAATTAGTTCCCGAGGAAACTTTTAGCAGAAAAGTTAACACAAGAGTACCGCACGATTTAATTCCGGAATAATTTCTCTGCATATTTTCAAGTGCGTACTACAGACGTGTGAATTTATAGCATCATGAAAGGAGCGCAGTTAAAATGCCAAATTGACCAAACTATACACACCTACATTCATGTCACTTTGTCATCTGTGCCCGGCCTGCTACCACGGCAAGGCCAGGGTCACAAATGCGTCTTTCTGCACACACAGGGTTGGGCCAAGTTGTTTGATAGCCACGGCCTCAGCATATCGTAAAGCTAGGGGTTCATTGATGCATAGATAACACGGAACGCCCGCACGGGGTCTACACAGTGATTGTCAGCCAGCAGATGGCGGGCAGTTGATGAAGCTGGTTGTTTGTATGGAACTTCATTTCGCTTCCTTGGCTGTGCATTCAAGGTGGTGGATGTGGTCATCTGCGAAACGTGTTTACTCACCCACGCAGATATGTGCTCCGTGATCCACACCCTCAAGTGTCGTTCTGTCATGCCCACGTATTCGGCCTTGCAAATACATGTAAATTGGTAAAGGATATGTGAACGGCTGGACAGTGACAGCGGGGGTTTAACCGATGGAGTAGGGATGCGATTCGTTGTGTAGATGAGTACTGGTTCCGCCGCAGGGTATACGCGCGCCACTGCGGATTTCAATCGGCGTTGAAAAACCTGGCATACGTCGTCGCCCTTGAATGGCAATTGCAGGGTTACCTTCATCTTTGGTACCGTAGGCACACACGTTTTCTCTTTCTCAGCACTAAACTGAGCAATGAAAGACGGTGGGTACCCATTGTTTACGAGGGTGCTGGTTATCAGCCGCACCTCTTGTTCCAGCGTGTCAGCGGTGCATATTTTTCTAGCTCTGCTGAACAAAGTCTTCACTAGACCTTGTTTGTACCTCTTGGGGACAAAACTGTAGAAGTTCAAGTACTGTACCTTCCACGTTGGCTTGCGGTAAACTGATCTGCGTACTGAACCGTGACTTCGGGTCTGGCTGTACCCACGGACGCCGCGGAATTTTCTGCTACCACGCGCTGGATCCTGCTTTTTCTCTGGAATTACTGTATTTTACGTGTGTTGCTGTGTTAGTTGTGCACCAAACTTTTTAGTTTCGTGTGTTCATCAATCCGTGAAAGTTTCGTGGAATTCCGCTTGATATCTTCGGAGATCTCAGTGATTTACTGCTGTGCCCGTCATTTTGGAATTTGTGAACCACATCTTGCTTGTCTTCGTGCTTGAAAAAATACAACAACTATGCCGAATATCATGCAACGACGTATCTGCTCTTCAGCTAATTGCGGCAAAGCCCTTAAAATGGGTATAACGTGCCGAAACTGCAGTGGCTCGTTCCACCCGAGCTGTATAGGAAAGTCCGCCCAAGAAGCAAGGCAAATAAACAAGGCTACTGACGCATTTTGGTTTTGTCCAACTTGCCAGTTAACTCCAGTGGTCGGTTGTTTATGTGCACTCATGGAAAGGTGCGATACTTTGAATGCGACAATCGCTTATTTGTTGAACGCCAGGCTTGCACCACCGGCCGCGAATATGGCCATGATTGTACCACAGTCGGTCAAAGAAAGCTCCACCTCGAGGCCGAAAAAAGGGCTAGACGCTCAAGTCGCGCTGCAGCCTCAGTTTCTCCAAATCCCTTGCCTCACTCAACTCCCAAAAGCGGACGAACATCCAGAGTACTGATGTCCACACCTTTGAGTCACACGCCCCACCTCCATTCAACAGCAACCGCGGAAGCTCCGGGACAAACCTCTTCCGCCGTAGAGAAAAGTCGGGCGTCGTATGCCTCAGTCGCCTCAATGCATACACCGGCTAAATTACCTCCGACTCCGGTGGCCTCACCAAGCAACAGTAAGTTGACCAGACTCCAACAACCAAACAATCCGTTTAACACCGTGTCTTTAATTCATGGCAAATCTGCATCCAACGCAAGGAGCCAAGGCGCGTTAACCGTTGTGTGTACAAATGTTCCTGAATCACAGGCGAGTACAATAAAGGGGAAGCTGTTGGATGATCGTAATCAGTGGAAGTCTATATGTACTGCGATTGGCATTTCGGTTGAACCTGCAATGCTGAGACGAGTCACACGTCATCCAAATTCAGCGCACTACGGTGAACCCCGACTTCTCCGGGTGACACCAAACTCCATCAAGGACACAGAGGCAGTTCTACTATCGTCCAACAGCCTTTGTCATTCATCACTCGAGGCGCGTATACTTCCTGATATCCCCTGGAACGAACGTCCGAAAAAGATGAGCAACCGCGAAGAAGTTCGTAAAGCCGAGGCGAAACGGACGATAATTGTGTACGGGGTTCCTGAGCTCCAAAATTCAACCTCTGATGCAGCGGATGCACATGACCGGGAGCAATGGAGTTACATCCGCCACGAAATCTCCCTCAATAATATCATCGCTAAGCGGTTGACCAGGATTCCATTTTCACCCAACTACAAAGGGAACGGTCCCAGACTTATGAAGGTGGTGCTTCAATCTGAGTTTATGTTACCGCTCGCCTTGGAAAACTGGTCCAAATTCCGCATGAAGCTGCCAGCTGAAATTCGGTTAAAGGCATCAGGTACGCTGCCACGGATTACCAACGACTCACGGGAAGCCGATCAAATTGTTGAACCATCCACTCATGCAACTTTGTGAAGGCATGGATTTATCAACAACCGCAATATCCCACGAAACACGGCTGAACACGGGGGACCAGCAGGGCCCGGAAGGCCGCGATCAGTCGTCTAACCGAAAGCAAACTCAAAGGCAAACGTCACCACAAAAAAACGGTTAATGGCCGACCCGTTAACGGTCGGCACAAACTCCATTTCTACCACAACCGGTGCTAGCTCACTCTTGGTTACAAAAGCACTATCCTGCATGTATACTAATGCACAAGGCCTCATAAGTAAGTTGGTAGAACTCCGTCACCGTTTGGCTTCGGAGCCTCGAGACATCATAATGATCACCGAAACCTGGCTGAGCGGCGAAATCACAGACGCTGAGATTGCCATACCGGGTATGTCACTTCTCCGGAACGACAGAACGGGCAAGGGCGGTGGCGTGCTCATTTATTTCCGAACGAACCTTCGTTGTGAGCTCATAGACGATCCCCAGACTTGTGTCACCGACGTCCTTTGGTGCAAACTGTGGTTGGAACGCAACGACGTATGCCTTCTCTCTGTGGTTTACCGACCACCGAAATCCACTCCGGAAAGGGACAACAGACTTATCTCCGCTTTTCGCTCCGTGCTTAATCAGAAGTACAGCCACATCCTCGTTGCAGGAGATTTCAACATCCATGACTTGGAAAATCCAGCATCCGAGACAGAGGTGTTCAAGGCATATTTGCAAGAGCTACTCTCTAGCACCTTCTTGTATAACCACGTCACCGTTCCAACCAGGTTCAGAACAGGAAACAACCCATCGATATTAGATCTAGTGCTCACTAACGAAGAGCTCATGGTCGATGGACTAAAGGTGTGCAGTCCTTTGGGCCGTAGCGATCACGTGACTTTGCAGTTCGATTACATCTGCTACGCCAAATATCCAGCTGCGGAGCTCGAAACGAGGCAATCTGTTATCCATTACCACGTTCTGTCTTCCTTAGTTGAGAATACCAGTTGGACGTTTCTAGCTAACTGCACCCCAGAACTAGCCTGGGAGACATTTGCGAACACCATCACGTCACTAGTCATAGAAGCCTCAACACCAAAAGTTTCCCAACATCCCCGCACAGCGAAATCATTCTTGCGAAGCCGGACGCGAAAATGCATGACTCTAAGGGATCGGGCATGGCGCACGTATAAAAGCAACCCCAGCGCAGAAAACTGGACGGAATACGTTTCGCATCGCAACTACTGTGTGCTTTTGGTTCGCGAAGACAAGAGAACGCATCAGCAGGAGCTAGCCAAACGATTCTGTTCGAACAAAAAGCTTCTTTATAAACATGTGAATGGACTTCGCAAGGTGCAACGGGGAATCCCACCACTTAATACGACCAATGGGTATACACATACTGCGAAGGAGGCGGCCAACGCATTACGGGCCCAGTACTCCCCAATCTTCCAAGGTGTACAAGCCTCGACGTATATTCCGCCACTAGTTACCCCACCGTCCGTTTTATCCAACGTCACGTTCACTGCAGAAATGGTGCTGCAAAAGCTGCTATCCTTGCGTCCACACAGCTCTCCCGGGGCCGATAACATTCACCCGAAAACATTACAGGTAGCTGCCATCCACTTGGCCGAACCACTAGCTGCATTTTTTCAGCGCTGTTTCGATGAGAACATCGTACCTTCGAGGTGGAAACAAGGTGTAATAACGCCCATATACAAAGCAGGAAGTCGATCGGATCC
>CALYDF020001076.1:0-16078 GCA_944474145.2 Dicrocoelium dendriticum | reverse complement strand
ACACTGAATGTACTATGAAACTAGCCTCGTATGATACCTTATTTGATTGCAAACGGACTGCTTTTGATTGGAAACCGAGGACATAGTTTGACGCGGCCTTCCGTGCAATGGTTTATGTAAGCATGGTGAAAGACCTGCATGGAGCTGCCAGCTGCGAACATTATTAGGAGGCCCACTATCAAAAGAGGACTCGCGCGATGGTTGCAATCGGCGAGGGTTAGTCTTCCAACTGTGGACATCGGGGCTATGCACATCGGCTTCCTATTCCTGTTGTTTGAATCACTTTGCTCTTGAGGAAGCAGTTCTAGTCAAGGCATAGACTCGTTTCTATTTTCCTTGGTTCCAGCACAGCAGCTACATATCCTATCGGCGTGTTGGTGTCACCCAAGAACTCAGCAACACATTCTAGCTCTTCGTCTTGCTGAACCGCTGTATACAGTCGGTCAGGGGAATATAGCATAAACTGCTTCCTAAGAGAACGTGTCTGGATTAATTCCACCACTTCTTCCAAAGCGTGTCGTTCGCGTTGATCTGGCTTTTCTTCCTCATAAGCACGGTCTGTCTCAACTCACGGACGAAGATAATGATCCTTTCTCCTGAATGTTCGTATCGAGCGTGAAACTGTCGGCGGAGTTCCGATGGCAGCCGTGAGTGATCTGGTAAATGGCGCACAGTCCCAAAAGATTCAAGCCGTAAGTTACTCTTCCAAAACGCGGCTAGCTGCAGCGAGATGGAAAATCTCACCTGCAAGTAAACTCAAGAGGACACCAGCAACTTGCGTCGAAATAAAAAGTGTTGAACAAAACGTCGTGCTTACTTCTCCCACCTAACCTACAGCATTACGATGGAGACATATTCAGATCTCGGAACGGTGGACCCAAATTGAAAGCACCGAGCTTGAACAGCTGAGCTTTGAAAGGGCACTGGAATGGCATTCGCACAAAAGGTTGATTGTCCAAAGCCCATTCATCAGGTGCAAAAGTTGAACGTGATCGGTTTCTGGTTTCCGGAATTTTGAATCATGGCAGGGTCGCAATTGTAGCAAAGACAATGCAATCGTACCAGATTGATTGCAGCAATAGTGCAACTGATTTTCTCCCTAAGGTTTTGAATTGCATATTTAAGCCGATGGAACATGCTCATCAGTGCATTTGAAATGTATCCGAGATCATATCTACGCACCAAGCGCGCGCAGTGATCTTGGTATTGAGCTAGCCCAAAGAAACCAATGACTGCAAACGTAATCACCCTTACGTGAATGTAGGAATTGGTGGTGTGTGTTGTTGACAATTGGGCGGCCTAGCCTGGATTCAACAACGGTAACTAATTTGAAGCTAGTTCTACGCAGCTTAGGAGCAAAACGTTGTCCAAACACTTGATTCGACTAGAGGTATACGGACTACTGTGTACGTAAAGGCATGCTTTGCGAACGGCACCATTGGAGGAGGAGCTGCGAACACGGTGATGCGACACCACATTAGCGATCTTATGGTTAGTTTTGCGCTGGCGCAGCCCAAGATTTGGACGACCTACCAAGCCTAGGGCATCCGACGGTACTGTGGCGGGATAGCGAGGCAATCAGAGGTGCATGGCTGCGAATGACCAGCGGCGGTGTGAAGGGCTTGCAAGCGGCGGTCTGCTGAGAGGGCTGGCGCCGAAATACGCATGTGGCAATTAGGTTACAAGGCCAGTAGACCATGCTTTGTTAAAGCAGGCGTCGTTTACAGTCATAGTGGATGCAATGCACCGACTTGCTAGTCCCTGAATCAAATGCGCTACTGCGACCGGACTGTCGGCAGTTTGCATCGGCTGATCTGTACACCCACACATGCATGGGCGAACTGGCGCTGACCCAAAGTAAGGGCAACTGATACGTATCGACTGAATTCGTATCCCGTACGCAGTTGTGTGGTATGTTTGCACATGCGAAACACTGCATCGTTTCTATGCAGTTTTATCTGGCCATTTCACCGGCTGTTCTCCAGCAAAGTACCTGGCCGACACAGCATATCGGTGAGCAACAGTTCAATTCATTCCTACGGTAGTTGTACCTGCAAATCCCATAATTCCGCGAGGGCGATAACACTCACTTCCCTATTTAATGGCCTGTGAACACGTAGTTTACAAACACACATGGCAGTACAATGGCATATAATGGGTCAAATAGATAACACTTCACATCTCCCGTAGAATGGTCGTAATGAAGAGACGGTGACTAATTAATGAACATACCAATAAAATGGAGTGTGTCTTGGTGATTTAGCAGAGGCATTTACATGATAACTGGCATACACCCATTTAGTTGCAAATAATCCCTCGCCATAATTTACATCTTCGGCACGAAGCGGGAAATTCGGGAACCTAATTTTACACATGAAATCCCCTGTATAATTCCAAGAAAGACCATCAGAATACGTAGGTTCCGGGATGACACTGTTAGGACGACTAAGCAGCGCTCCGGCAGGTTCAGTGTGTCCGGATGTCAAGACAGTCAGAGGTGTATGACTGCAAATGATCGGGGTCTGGGGTGCGAAATCTTATGGCGTGCTTGTGAGTAAAGCGACAAAAGTGGCCTGCGCAACTTCCCACTGAATTCTAGGTTGACAGGTGGCCACGTGGGTAAGAGAGAAATATCATGGGCGGCACTCTGCTAAGAGGGCTAATGCCCTACTACGAATGCGACATTCTTGTTTTTAGGCGTGTATGTAGCGAAGGATCTGTGCACCGTAAGCCAAACGCAGTACCCAATAAAATCCAGCCCAAAATTAATGTGAAACACTGCAGTTGCCATCAGGTGCTCGCACTGGAGGGATAATTATGATGTCTTGGTCTTTCCTGTGTAGGCGGTCGCAATGAAGATCAGTTTGATCGCTTGAGCGGTTCGTGTTTTCTGAACGCTGCATCACCAGCAATTGGCCGACGACTCAGCATGCACCGCACACATTGGCACAACTTAGGCATTGAATCGGACACAGTCAAGCGCATAGCACTCTGCAATGGAATAGTGGAGTAAAAAGCAATGCTTAACAAGTCCCGTGCGATGGAAATTATTGCGAAAATTAACTTGCATGATAAAGGGAAAAGCGTTTTGGTGGACACACCATAGACTTATGTAGGAATAGCAGTGATGCGCACGTATTAAAAGTGTACATCCATACATTCACTGGTTGGGAGTTTGGTAAGACAGCGTTTGATTGCGTTTGGTCGCCCCTGGCTAACAAGTCATATACTGAAATGCAAATGAGACAACGCATTGTCAACTCGTTATTGGAATATCGCCAGATTGGGAGCAAAGACGATATAATTACGGAGGACATTTCATAGCTGGCATACGCAGAGGAAAAGAAATTTCCACGACCTTTAAGCCGGCTGTACGGTAATTTCAGTTTCAGCGGATGACCTCTTAGGTTAGTATTGTGGTTTAATTTCAGCAGTGGACATCAAAGGTGGTTTGAGTTCTTCAGAATCTGGTAGGCCATTATGAGATCAACGGCAAAAGCCGACATCGACGGCTGTACATTCTTAGAGATTTCAGCCTCAGTTGATAGGGAAGATGAAAGAGACCCCTGACGTCCTTGGATGCCCTTCCTTGAGAAGCCTCGAAAGCAAAGAGATCTCATTTCTGTCACAGATGCCACGCTTGGATGGCGTATTCTTCGCGCGATCACATGTAGACGTTAAGCATTTTAGGAAAGATCGAGTGCTCAAATCGACCGAAGGCCCGGCGAAGCAGGCCGAATTGTTGATTGCCGGTTTTCGTCACCTTCTCTGCTTGGTTAGAAAACCTGGGATGTTCCTGGACCAGTACACCGAGGTCACGCTCCTGAATGGACTTTCGCAATGACTGGTCTCTAATCTTGTAAGCGCTCACCGGCTGGTGACCCAGTTGCATCACCTTGCACTAAGCTAAGTTCAATTGAAGCAGGTTCTTCTTTGACCATTCATAAATGCAACCTAGGCCATGTTGGAGTATATCGTGATATTCATCGTTACTAATCGATCGCCATATGCCCACAATACGCGAAAACACATGGATCTCGCATCCTGAGATGGATCAGTGGCTTACATCTGACGTCTTGTCTTAGTGCATCTCACAGTGCCTGCCCTCACGCGGCGATATGTAAACAACGGCACTATGCACATTCGACATTTCCGCAATAATGCTTAACCGAACGATTAACATAATGACTCCTCGGTTTCTGCGCACGGTAATCCTCTTCGTGATACCAACTGCGTACCACTCTCCCTCCATGAACTAGAGACCAAACAGTACGTAAGAGTACACGACCTCTCATCATTAGCAGCAATGCAGTTCTGATTGTCAGGAATCATCCGTATACGCTCTGGTGGGTTCTGTCAAATCTTAACGCGGAAATTTGCAAAAACTCTCTGCGAAAGCAATTAGCCTGAATACCATCGCCTATACCTGCATGTCGAATAAATGTCTATGTAATGCGTAAAAATGAAACTGCGGTTCCAAATATCTACATTAATAGCAAGAAAATGTGAGCAATTTCCAAATCACTTCAATACATTGCGTGAGCCTCATTTCTCCTCACACCATCGATCATGTGCTGGCAATGCTGAGACGTCCCGCAAGCTCGCGCCTCTGACAAAATTCGTACCAGGAAACGCGTTCCGCACTCTGTCTTGCAGAGTACATCTCCAGTATCAACCTGAAGTATTTCCATATATCTCTGTCTCACCGCTTGCTTTATGTAAGCGGTTATGATGTTACGGATGCCCTAAGTATGATTCGTACAGTTCGGGTTGTCGCTTAGGCCTTCCTCCATATCCTCTAACACTTAACCCATTTGAGGGCATTGTCATAAATGAGGCTGTGAGACAGTGATATATCGAGATACTTCAGATTGATACTGAGGATGTACTCTGAAAGAACAAGTGGGGAATGCGTTTCCTAAAGCGAATTTTGTCAGAGGCGCGAGCTTGCGTGACGTCTCAGCACTGCCAGCACATGATCGACGGTGTGAGGAGAAATGAGGCTCACGCAAAATATTGAAGTGATTTGGAAATTGCTCCCATTTTCTTGCTATTAATGTAGATATTTGGAACCGCAGTTTCATTTTTACGCATTACATAGACATTGATTCGACATGCAGGTATAGACGATGGTATTCAGGCTAATTGCTTTCGCAGAGAGCTTTTGCAAATTTCCGCGTTAAGATTTGACAGAACCCACCAGAGCGTATACGGATGATTCCTGACAATCAGGATTGCATTGCTGCTTATGATGAGAGGTCATTTATTGTTACATACCGTAGGGTCCCCAGTTCATGGAGGGAGAGTGATACGTAGTTGGTATCACGAAGAGGACTACCGTGCGCAGAAACCGGAGGGTCACTCTTTTAAAAACATTCGGTTAAGCAATATTGCAGAAATGTCGAATGTGTATAGTGCCGTTGGTTACATATCGCCGCGTGAGTGCAGGCACTGTGAGATGCGCTAAGACAAGGTGTCGTCTGTAAGTCACTGATCTATCTCCTGATGCGAAATCGATGTTGGTCGCTTATTGTGAAGCATTTCAAAGGTTTTTGGTCGACTAGGATTGTTTCAGCTTTTATGTTGTGCCAATGTATGCGGTGCATCATGAGTCGCCTGCTGTTTGCTAGCGGTGCAAAGTTCAGGAAAACAGCAACCTCTCAAGCAACCGAAGCGGACCTCATCGGGTTCGTCCAAATACATCACATGCTGCATAATTGGTCGTCATACTACGTGCTGTGTAGCACGACACCAAATATGCAGCGTGCTAATGAAATAGCATCGCTTCGTATTTGCTAGTCTGTACGGTATGATATGGGACGGAAAATTAACTAATTACGAGACATACAAACCGAGGCCTTGTGAAGCTCTTACGCTAGCGCGATTACCATCCGGATGCATACGCAGAAATGACACAAGCGAGCTGAACTCGTTATTGGGATTAGGGCACATATCACCAATATTTGGTGTGTTTGATCGTAGGTTGTACAACGTCACTACTCATGATGAATTGGCTAATCGCAGATCGTGAGCATCTTTGACTTCGTTTCACAACAACCTCAACTCCCGTAAAGACAGTTTGTCAGAATGGTCTAACCATAAGAAAATAAAGGACAATACATATTTCTTAAAAAGGAAACCAAACCAAAGCAACTAATATATTGTGCATGTCAATGCTAACGCTTTGCGTTCTCCACAAATCTTCCGTCAGGATAAGTGAGGCGGACGTGGTTGGCACTGCGTTCATTACGAGAAAGGAACAATATTTACGGCTATCGAGATGCCAGCAAACGAGTTTCTAGGCATACAATTGTTGCATTACCAACTTTCCTTAATCAAACCGCAGGTCACTGTAAGCTAAAGGTCTGTAAGGTATTCGTTATTGTGAGCAAAGTTTCTGAGGCTAGACGAAATATGGCAAAGTTTGGATATGTGCGTACCTGTAGGGGTAATTTGCTTCACAGCATCACGTATCTCACTTAAAAGAAATTTGATTTATTTTATAACGGACAGGTTGCGAGTGTAGTAGATAGCCCCGTAACTGATTGGGTAGATGGTGGTTCTCCGAAATTCAAAAGAGGAGTTGGCTGTAAACAGAAGAGGGATTTTCAGATGTCGCAGCCGAAGTAGGTTAAGTCGAAGGTGATGACAACGATCGTGGCGGATCATGGTTCAGCAGTAACTCATGCTCAGCTTGATAGATGATGTTTGGACGTTTTCTACAGCTATCCTGTCTTTTCTTCTTTCTTGGCTGTGAATGTTGGTACAACACTTCACTATGGTCTTGAATAATTCAAGACGGGTTTCAAGTAAGCAGAACGTTCTGGTAATCTAGCCTGATAGTTGTCTAGCATTTGCGACAGTATAGCATATATACTTAGGAATTGCAAGGTGTTGGAATATCTAATTCGCAAATCCGTGACTAAATCGGACTTTCTGATAAGGGTCGCGGCATAAGTGATGGAGACTTCCAGGATATGGTATCTGTGCCCGGGTATGTGAGATTTTCTTCTGCAGAATTTCATAGCCGGACTTTCTTAAGATGCCCTCAGCTTGTGTATGTCGTCACGTATGTTACCCTGGCGTAGTAGTAGAAATGAACAGACTAACATGATTTGCGAACAAATATAGGCATCCATATCTCATGGGACCGCATATATTGTTTATGTGGATTAAGTAAATCAGCGGCCCAACACGCGTCCTTTAAATATATCACTGCTTAATCCTGCCGACCTGAAGATCGTCTATTCCGTTTAGACTGTTTAATTCCAAACTGTTTCTCTCGATGCATAATAATCGACCTTTATATTTCTTTCTGTTTACTACCTTATCTGTAGTTAATGCATATTAAATAAGTTGTCTCAATGAAAAAGCATTACCAGCTTGCGTAGTCCGACCTACACGTATCCCATCATGTCCATCGGTGAAAGATGGAATCCATCCAGCATTGTGTTTGCTGGTTTTCGCCGTGGTTCATTCGACATCACATCCATGTTCACTGTGTTCAGTGTAGGCACCTTTGTCAATGGTGTTACCTGGTGCACTGAAGACACAATAAGATTCGCGCTGAATGTTTTATACACAGCTACCGGATCTTCAACGTTTGTCTTGTGCTACAGGGCGACATATTATTGCGGACCTTTTCGGTCAGACCCACCACACGGAAGGTTCAGTCAAACCCGCTTTATTGCCCACCCGGTGTATAGTCCCCTGGTTTTATTGCCCAGGTTTACAAAACACAAATTTTTTCTCTTAAACACGCTAAATTTTCGCCGTCTAATTGCCAAGTACCCGGGTCGTCCCATCGCTTAATTATCCAACTGCGTGGGTCGTGCTCTTGTCGTTTTGTCAAACTTATCTTCTCTCTTTGACACTTTTATTAAGATTGCCCCACGGTTAGTTAGTTCGATCAAGTCAAGAAAATAAAGATGTCGGCGGCTTTATGAACAGTTCGGAAATTGTTACCTAAGTCATCTAATACACGAGCAAGCTAAATGTAGGGACGGCTGTGGGCGAACCCTCGTCCCTATTCAAAACCCCCCGAGAACTGAGCAAAACTGGGTAAACGTTTCGCTCTACAGTTGTCACTACTCTATTGGTTACACAAGTATGCCAAGTAACAGTAAGGATTTGTCCTTGACAAAATGTTGGAATTTTTGGACAAATTAACACATTTCCACCATTAACCTCGAAGATCATGATATCGCGTGATTTACACATTTCTGGTACTCTCCTAGCCAGGTTGAATGCCAGTGCAAAGGAACTGCGGCAGTATTTTGTCGCATGGCACTGCAACCTCTCAGCAACGGAAGCGTTGTGGAAGGGATGAAGAAGAAACTGCAGGGAGAATGGATGATCTTGCTTCGTGTGCACAACCAAAATTCACAGGTCCGCTTCTGAAGAGCAAGACAGTAGATTCGGGGAAGGACTTGGAGAAACCTGTGTTGCCGCAAAAAGACTGTTACAAAGATGGTAGAATAGGACGCAAATTGTGTATAAACGTGCACGTGACGAAAAGAGTTCCGCGGACAGAGCGGTCTATGGAAATCGACTGAAAGATTGACTGCCTGAAATTTAAATACATTTTATGATGACAATGTGTGCAATGCAGACGAGACAAGTCTTTTCTACCGAGCAACTCATGGATGCTTTTTATGTTTTACTGCCGACAAGCCCAACAGATCGAAAAAGCTTTGGATAGGATCACATTACTGTGCGGCACGAAAGCCTGACACGGATAAAAGAAATATAGTATTGATTTAAAAATTAAGTATCCACGTTGTTTTGATGGCGTGAACTTACTTCCACTTCCCGTAACTTACAGAGCTAATAAAAATGCGTGGATTTCAGAAAAGCTTTTTACCGAGTAGGTCCTCGAATACGACTAGGGTATGGGCCAATGTGGCCGAAACGTTACGTTACTCTTGGATATTTGTACAGCGCTTCCGCAGGTAGAAGGACTGAGAGACACTCAAACAGAATTTTTGCAAACAAACACAGCCAGCATTCTTTAACCTTTGAACAAAAGTCTGATAATAAATCTGAGAACCCGTTACAATAAGGAAACTGTGGACCAAATTCCTTCCCACTTCGAAAACCACGTGTTATGTGACTCATCAGAGGCGCTGGATGTCTACGCCTAGATTTCTTTGCGTAATGCAATCGCGTTCTTTTCAAAACGTTAGAGACAGGTTGCAGGTGCAAAAATAGCAGCGTACGTTTAGCATGCAGGCTTCAGTCGAGTAGAATCCGTCGCAATTACTGATGACGCCGTCATAGATGAAGACGAGTTAAGCACTTGACCCATACCAGGCAGGTATGCAGTAGAGTACGTCGCTTTTGACAACCATGTGGAATGTACCTCAGATCTGACAACTGTGGACAATGAAATCATCAGTAAAATGTTAGAGAACCGACTAGAACAGAAAGAAGGCAGCGACTCAGATGATGACGTGATGGATGCCTTCGTAAGTAACAGCAATCAGCACGTGTCGCATTGAATATCAAATAACTGTGTGAATGAGCTGTGTAGCTACAGTCAATTCCATTGGCAAGATAAGATTTTTATCGAAATTGAACTTCATCAGAGCAAAACTGACTGATGTATTTGCATAAAATAATGTACAACAGACGATGGATTGTTTTCACAACAAAAATATAAAGTAGCGCCATTTTCTATAGCTACCCATTTAAGATGCGTTATGTTCTAACGTTTAAATAATAGGCCATGTTCTTCCTAGTCAAATTCTTTCCTAGTCTTCAGTTAAAAGTACGTATTTTAGCTTTCCTAGAACGTTACAATTCAAGTGATATACTGCACAACAATGCAATGGTTCTTTTCTTTTTGGGAAAACTGGTAATATCGGTTAATTGCCCACCTTCCTCTATTACCCACTTTGGAGACATCTCAAGGTTGGGCAATAAAACGAGTTCGACTACTTGGTAAGCGGGCAATTTGCTTCCTGTGATTCAGGGCTTTATATTCTTATGTGAAATCTTGTCTTTCATTTTTGGCATTAATTCTCTTTACAATCACAGTTTACCGCCAAAGTACAGAGAAATCTGTGTGCCTAAAAATACGTCAAATATGATGCAGTTTGTGCCGTGGTTGCAATGAGTCGTGACTATGTTGCGTTATGTGGGTGGCGCGTATTTCGCAGTGGTGCCAACTTTGTTGCGGTGGATGGTGATATTAAAGAGAAAGTCCGCTGCAGGTAGCGTGCAAGCATAGTGAAAGCAACCATTTCAGTTTCTGTTGCGAATGATGAAACGGACCCTTAGATATAGAACGGAACGTACGGCAAGAGTTTTAATACCCTGCTCTACTAACCCATCTAGCGATGAAGTAGAAAACATCAATGCCATTTACAAAATACATCGATATAAACGACATCGGTTATAAATCTGTCATAAGTACCAGACTTCTAGCCACTACAAATTCTGTTAGGACTGGCTCTCAAATCGCCAGCGCCATCGACAGGTATAGCTGAATGTGTTTGAAGTACGCGAACAGTCGCGCGACCGAAATATTCAGTCTCGTCGCTAGACCAGTGTTTATTCACTTCGTCAACCGCATGTGGTCAGTGACTGAAGTGGGCTGTCTGCGTTTTGGATGCGTCATCTCATTGCAGCGAGATAGCACAGTGTCACAATCGCCAGTTAGCAAGGATAAGGGATTTTCGATTCCTGGTTACGTCGGTCACACGCTACCCATGTAACATATCCACATTGCGGTGTTTTCGGGCGGGTAACGCCTAATTTCTATATGCTTCGGCTACAGTCCTTGTGATCGCAGTGACCAAGTGCCAATTCCGTGAGAATCGCGGTCCACATTGCGATTGCGCGTCGCAATCTGATCTCCCAAAGCGTAATTCAAATTTGATCATCCAATGTCTCTTGTGCACAAAGCCAACTGTTGCCTTTGGATCCCGAAGTCCCTAAGTTGCCTCTCCAAGCTGGTCGCGACCAGTTCTGTCTCACCAATGCAGGCGAATTCGGGTTGGGGAGGGGCAGCATATTCACGGATGAATGGATGCACTTAGCTTGAGCGGTGATTAAACAATTCGATATGGAACGCTCATTTTGGCGAACGGACATGCCACGTAGAGGGCCTGCGCGCGCTACACGTTGGAGGTGAGGAACCGCGTACTGCAGGCGTATGCGGAATGAGGCGATTGGAAACACCTTACAAGTTTGCTGAATGTGCACGCTAACACTTGCCGCAGATGGATACAATGTTTTGAGTGAATGAAGCCCAGCGGACAACACGGTGGCCGTACTAGAGCTCTACCTGAAAACTACGTCGGTTCTCTGGTCGAGTAGGTGAATGAAGAACTTACAATACACTCGCAAATATTCGTTTGCTTTTACAGGCGGATTTCGAGGTTGAGGTCAGCACCAGTACAGTCGTCAGATACCTAGACGGTCACCTAATAACGTTAAAGAAGTTGCACGCGATTCCAGAGTCCATGAACACGTTGGAGAACAAAAGGCGTCGGGAATCATTTATCATGAGGCGCATGCATTATCAGGCCGAGGGGCGGCAACCCATATGGATTGACGAGACAAACTTTACATATTTTTGCGCGCACACCAGAGGCCGTTTGCGACTGACAGTAGAGTCCAGTGTACTGTTACAACTAGTCGTGAGTAGAATGTACACGTTGTAGGCGCCATAACGAACAACTCCGTGATAGCTCTTTTCCGTTTTACGCGGAAGCTGTGACAAACGAAGGTGTCCTCAGTGGCTATGACAAGTGCTGGAATCCAATCGCCCGGCTGTCATCCAGAGGTGTCTATTTACATGCCTATTTAGATCTATTTAGACCACAGCATGGCTTGCTCTTAAGATGCTCTTATGATAATTGCGGACTACAGTTGTTTGATTAGATTAGCATCATGATTACCAGAGGAATGGCGGTAATCATAATTCTTCCGGACATGTTACATAGCTTTAATCGCGTGCCACCCAAGCTACAGCCAGTTGTGCTGAAATCATATGATATTACAACAGCTTTGCTAAGCTGATTCGACTCATATCTGAACGATCGGACGTGAGGAGTCTTAACGGGACCGAGGTACTCCAGGTCGCAACGAGTAATCAGTGATATCTTCAAGGGACGCTTGCTGGGCTGCTAATCTACTTAATCCACATAAACAATATATGCGATCCCATAAGATATGGATGCCCAATTTGTTCGCAGGGCATGTTAAAATAATTTCCTTATTTCTATTATTACGCCATGGTAACGTACGTGACGACCTATGCACGCTGTATGCATCGAGGGAAAGCCCAGCTATGAAATTCTGCGCAAGCAAATCTCACATAACCGGTCACAGATGCCATCTCCCGGAAGGCTCCATCACTCATGCCCGGACCATTATCACAACGTCCGATTTAGTCACGGATTTGCGAATTATATATTCAAACATGTTCCAATTCCTATGTACATATTCCATTTCAATTCGCAAACGCTAGACAACTCTCAGGCAAGATTACCGGAACGTCCTGCATACTTGAAACCCGTCTTGAATTATCCAAATCATAATGAAGCCTACTCTGGAGTATTGTAACATCATTCACAACCAATAAATAAGTGAAGAATGGATGGTCATAGAAAACGTCCAAACATCATCTATCAAGCTGATCATGAGTTACTGCTGAACCATGATTCGCCACGATCGATGCCATCACCTCCGACTGAACCTACTTCGGCTGCGACATCTGAAAATCACTCTTCTGTTTACAGCCAGCTTTTCCCTTGAATTTCCGAGAACCACTATCTATCCAATCAGTAATGGGGCTGTCTACTACACTCGCAACCTGTCCGTTATAAAATAAATCAACTTTCTTTTTCGTGAGATATGCCAAGCTGTACAGCAAATTGCCCCTATAGGTATGCGCATATCCAAATTTTGCCACGTTTTGTCTAGCCTCAGTAACTAGCCTCAAAATCTTTGCTCACAATACCGAATAGGTTAAAGACCTTTAGCTTACCGTGACCTAGGGTTAGATTTAGAAAAGTTGATAATGCAACATCTGAACGGCTAGAAACTCGTATGCAGTGCGTTCTTCCTGCATCACTAATGGGAACTTGTGTTTCGGCCAAAATTTCTCCCCACTCCTCGAATGAATGTTCTTGAGGTTTACTAACTTAACGTCATAGCATGCTAGGGTTGCGCGCAGCTTGTACTCAGTTGCAATAATTGTCCTTGGTTTGTCACCTCAGGGTAGTTGCGAGGCAGCGGTTTAGTATCGGCGCAAATCGCCATCCTACGCGTTTACAAATTTGACAATTTGCTTTCGTTTCATCAGAGAATCTTCTGTTGATAACGTGCACGGTAGCGATGAAATGAAATCTGAGTGAGGAATTATTTCCCTGCATATCGCCGACGTTTCTCTCTTTTCGATAAAAGGAAACTTTCAGACGACGACTTGAGTGTTTATTTACCGTTTCTCTTGTGTGCTACCAACTGGACTAAGTGAAAATTGCCTATGCAAATTTCTAGATGGAAATGTAGTTGCAGCTCACCAAATCCTGCATCGAAATTGGTTTGAACGGTGTATTGCCTTGTTCACTCGTACACCATAGATAGATCGGAAATCGCTGGAGTCGCTACCACTTCAAGCTAAAAATGCAGTCGTACACTATTTAGAAGTGCAGCAGTTTCCGGCTCATGAAACAGCTGGTTGATTGAGAAAAGCCCTCCGTGCTTTGCACCGTAATCAAATACCGCTTTAAGGTATTATGGCCTTTTTGAATCACTGATGACGTGATGCAGTAAATCCCACTGCAGTATGAGTAGTAACTGGTTAATTAATACCTGAACAGCCTCTCGTTTTGTCAGATTTATCGCTGATGCCGCCTTGTATGTTCCACGCAATACGTTTTCATTTAGTGGTTTTCGGCACAAACAGTGCAATGTGTGTATGGCCGACGCATCATCACTGCAAACCTCTGATTTCCGGCATTTCCAGGAACGCGCTACCCCAAAGTGTCCCTCATTAAGCCGCACTGATTTCTCGGCCATTTACGCTGCTGCCACATCCACCATGGAAAGGGAGCGGTTTCTCGATTAGAGCTTCACAAACCGACTGTCATGAAACACCTATTCTTCCGATGAATTCATGTCCACTTGCACAAAACGCACAGAAACGCACAGTTGACCACCCACGTTCGCAAACCCCAACGATATCTACCCTAGTTGAATTTCAAAAGCGAGCAGATGGTTCCACTGACAAACACGGCGTTCAGTTTGCCGAAGTGCTTTCGATACATCCATTCCCTTCAATTTTCGATACTTGATATCCCCAGGTCAACTAAATTGATGTTAAGAAATTGTGGTCAATTATTTGCCAGCCGACGATTAGCGTTTCCTACCGAACGTAATGATAAGCATTTCAAGCAGCAGGCTAGTTTAACTGTAACGCATTCTGCGCATCCCAAGGCCGAAAAGCACAAATTGGCCGGGCTCCCTTCCAAAGAATTAAAGCCACTCACATTTTGTATTGTGGATTCAACATATGGACTGTGATAATTAAGGCAGATGCAGAGATGTTGCAATTGCACAATAGGTCCTAGAGCGCTTACTACACCATTCAAAAAAGCAAGGTTACTCTCTGCATATGTGGTGATAAACGATTTGCTTAGAAATATTTACTTATCTAACCGGCGCATCTTTACCGAGCATTTAGCAACAGAGTGTAAATTCAGAATTCCAACTAGGCATCCTGACAAATCGCAGGTGGAAGTCACGAACACCACTTTTGCTGCAGGATGCTATTGATGGAGGGGGACTTTAAGATGATCAAGGAGGAATTATGAATCTAAACCATGTCAGCAGTTCACGGTTACTGATAGCTGATTATCGTTTTAAATTAACCTGGCACTGCCAAGTATATCCGACAGAATTGTTGTTTACAGCTAAGCGCATCTCTTCTATTGTGATTAGGTTTACTGCCAAACTACAGTCCCGGTCAGCCAGTGAAAGTGGGTTATACGACTAACCATGACAAAGTTAAGGTAATCAATATTCGCAGTGGACAAAAACAAATGTTTTGTGTTAATCCTGGCATAGGTGAGAACAGTTCATAAACCAGAGCTAAAGGCGCAAACCACGGTGATAAAAACGGACTGTGAACCGACCTTGTGCATAGAAAGGACTTTCATACACTGCGGTTTGCACATGGACTCTTAGACTTACAGAAGATTGGTATAATGTTGACTCCATCAAAGTAAACGTGGCAGTCAAATGAATCCTTCAAGTTAACCATCCAACTTTCCTTCTACGTGTTTTGAAAGCGCTGGAATATTCCGCAGATTGTACACGAGAAGCTGTGAGATCAAATGCACCCATTTGATAATATTGATCTGCTTGACCTGAGCACCAGGGGTCTGAGTTCTTCAGCGCTCTCTCACTGGCAGGTGTTTGATGTCTCCACCAGAGATATGTTCGTTTCATGAGTACGAAACCATGTGGCAATGATTAGTTCAAATTAAATTCTGCTGCAATCATAGTTTATCGGATCACTTATCAGCGATAAGTAATTAGTCACAAATTCCCATTATAATTACTTAAAACTCCAGCGTCGATCACCTACAAATTTGTCGCCACTTCTTTGTTGCAAATAAACGAACTACCTAAAATCAAACATTTATGAATACATTTTGTTTAAATGCAGCGTTGTGACTCATAATGTCGTTGCACGTTTTAGCACATGCAGGAATACGAAAAGCGTTGATTCTTAAAAATTTTATCCGGTTTTATGAACGGTAGTTACTTAAAGGTAAATATTGATTGCTTGACAAGCATTTGGGAGACGAGAGTTGTGATTATAAACCCACAGTAAATAATAGCATGGGGGTTGAAAAAGTTAGGTGTAAATTTGTTTAACTGGCTACTTACAGAACACGGACACAAGTGTCATCACCGGTACGCTAGGAAGAGCGGTGGTAAGTATATGGGCTTTTTCACGTTATTTCGTCTTTTGAGTGAAACCGACCATATCAGGTAGTGCAGATGAATGCGCTTCGTCAAAAGGGTTCCTAGAAGTGTGAGTATTGGGGCAAAGATGGTG
>CALYDF020001075.1:0-16118 GCA_944474145.2 Dicrocoelium dendriticum | reverse complement strand
GTCTGAGAAGTAGCTGTTGCTTAGTAATTTTCATGTAATGAACCGCCAAAGGTCGCTTTGACGCTACCAATTTCAGCTGCGTTAATCTCAAGGGGATTATAACCTACGACAAATTCGTCACTTGCGAAAGCCATACTGAGTTAGCATAAATGGACCTACCTTGTTTTCAGTTCACTTTCAGTTATACCACCATATACTTATTCCCGATGTGCTTCCGATAGTCTATTGACGGTTTATCAAACCACCGCCTCACGCACGATAAATACGCCAGTTATAATTGTTCTTACCAGTGTATTAATGGTAGGTGAATAAAATATAAAGACGCGGTGTTCCTATATTTACTCTGCGTTTACCTGAAATATAGCATCAAATAGATTAGAATGAACGTTCCTTTTATTTAGATAATAAAATAAGCGGATAATTGAATGTAAACGATCAGACTGTTGCTAATGATGTGGTAATATAGACAGCACCACTGAAGTTGCGGAAACACGTAAGTTGTAAACTATGTATGACTTGAACGGAATAAAGTGTTTTGACAACTGCATGAACTATACACATTAGTTCGTTATAATTAAGGTGTGTATGACAGCAGGTATATATTCTCCATCAGTATCTTCTGAATAGTATTCATGCGAAAATAAAACTGATATTCCAGTATGTTTAATTGCAAAACACATATTATATTAACCAACGAGTTAGTGGAACCTGCTATTGTTACTATGTTGGCTCAAGTAAAGTCCAAGTGGTACCGCGGACATTTCTCAATTTCGGACCGCATCTGATAGTATCTAGAATGCAGCATGCAAAATACGTTTTCTTCACGGTTGCGTGTTAATAAAAGCGCTCCACCACTACCTACACAAATACGGCAATGGGAAGAACCCCACCGTTCTCCATTCATCTCCACGACAAGTCTACGATCATCAGATGGAAGTTAGGTGCTTCAAACGTCCGCGATTGTCCTTAAGTTGCCGTGAGTAGAACGCACTAGAGAATGCTTTGCACTTTGATGGTGCAAAGCAAAGCCCGAAGCGGCTGACAGCCAGTGCTAATCTGTCCAGCGCGATTTGGCACGTCTGGGAGCTGTCACAGATGAGGGCAATGTCGTCTGCATACTCTAAGTCAATAAGTCGTTCTCCTGGGAGTAGCTCCACACCTTCCAAGTCATGTCCTGTAAATGCAAACTACATGGCTTCGTCAATAGCGAAGTTGAAAAGGAAAGGTGACAGCGGGCATCCTTGTCTCACATCGCTGGAGCTATTGAAGGGTGGCGACAGCTTGCCGTAAGCCCTTACTCTGCCCGTGCTACGCGCATATAATGCTTGGATAATATTTACATATTTCTCGGGCACACCATTCCTGAGTAAACACACCTTTCCTGAGTAAGCACATAAATGAAATGAATAGCTCTTTATATTTTAAGTGTTCTCACTCGAAAAAGTTATCACCAATATGACATCAGGGTTAGCATTATCGTTCAAATAAAAGGAAGTGATCCTCGAATGAAGAAATTGAAACATCGAGACGAGACTAGAACTCAGCGAGGTGCGATGGATTGCCTTTGTCGACTATGCATTGAGCTATGACGCGTGGTATTTCTGCAACTTCAGAGCCGCTCGTGCAAGATTGACCAAGGGTTACAGGCCAGACAAACTCAGTCACCTGGCCCTCAAGATTGGTGATTCAAGTGAATGTGGCTACCTAGTCCGTAAAACCCCCTTGCCTGTAGCACAGTGCCAAAGCACCGCTGAGTTGCAATCCGTTTTTTAAACCAAAGGCTATGGTTAAGTACAGCAATCGTTCACCTGTCTAGGCCTGGGCACCCTGACAGTATCTTGCACACCCAGTGTAGTGAATTTCTCTGCAAACAATTGATGAGGTAGCAGTCGCGGATAACAATCAACGGCATGTATCAGGGTGGGTGGGCTTGAGGATACGGAAGTCTTTCAGACTTCTTACTCCTCCACTCGTGCTTTTTCATCCTAATCGTCCCGTTCCAACTCAACATTTATCCCCCAGGTTTTAATATCCTTGAAGCTTCACCTTTCCCTTTCTTGTTTTATAGGCCGCTGTCTTTTATTGTCAAATCACGCGCAATCGAATGCCGTTTCTCTGGTCTAGTCAAAATTCCATACACAGCCAAGCAGACAAAGTCGGTTCATCCTTTTCACCATTAGAACCATCGATCCTCGCCAAAACTGGTATGCCTCAACATGCACAATCTGTTGCACATGGGTGAACAAGAACCACATGCCCAAAAGCAGAGTACCTGTCAATTGATATCTACTGTTCATGGGAAATCCCACTACGAACTTCTAGCTCTATACTTCCTTGCGTTTCTCCACATGCCAAACTGGCATCATATTCTCATTGCGCTTGTCCAAAGATGACGAAACTTCTAAAGCTGGTCAAGCCGGTTTGAGCATCTATTATATTCTCCAGGCTGAAGCTGTTTTAATACCTTAGATCCCAGTCAACAACCGGATGTTCGCCAACAGTCTGGCTCGCTCGTTCAAAGTTTCGAAGAAGCGCGAGGTTTACAGTGGCGTGTTAGTCTTCGCTGCCTGCGTCCCCACAAACTGTGGCATTGACTCGGTGAAAGATGATTTCTAGCATCAAATTAACGATATCATTTACAGAGAAAGTGTGAATGCCACGGAGTTGGCTGATGATTTGGACCCTCAATTTGGAAATCTGTTCATCACTGAGCTTCATCTGAGCAGCCCACAAAAAGTAGGCTACAACAAGGAAAACTGTGCGCGGTAATTTCGTTTGTAAACAGATACTTGCCGATTTCTCGCAAGCACTAACATCCGAAATCTTTAAAAGCAACCGTTATGTACATCGCCGAACCTGTTAGACCGGTTCTTTCGACGAAGTCCTGATGACATGCAGGCTCCCAGTATGCCCGGATATGGAATAGTCACTCATATTTTCAAAAGTAACAATCATGTGATCACACGAACTATCATCCATTAAATATCCAACAATTGGTATCCAGAGATATATCAGTTATTATCGCCGTGGCGCTAATAGGATTATTTGAATGTACTTACATCAGAATATCACAGCCGCACGGATTCTGCTGATATCGTTCCTGCAGTACGAAGTTGTTGGTAGTTGAGCAAGCTAGATATGATCAGGCAACGTCAGAGTGGAAGTTAACGTCGTAGAGCTAAACTTCTCAAAAGCGCTTACTTGCCTAGACCACTGCGTTCGCCTTCAGAATTCTCGCAATAATGGAAATGATGACACTGTCCTGTAGTGCCCAAGCGTTTATCTCTCTTTATCTGCTGAATGTGGGAATACGCAGCCCGCTTTCTGACGTAAATGATGTGCATATTCGTGTAGGTCAATGATTGAAGTGGGAAGACATCTATTCTTATTATTCATTAACGATAGTGCCCTAGTGCTACAGTCAGCTACTCGGCTACTCACTCGGGTTTGATCGAAGCGGTACGCAAAGAGTCATGCACATACACCATGAAAGATACATTTGTGTTTGTGAAACGTGTAGAATGTATAAAAGTAAATGATAAATTTATGTTCTCTCTGGACGCTGAGTCACGTTTTACGAAGGCCCCACTGATGGAAACTGTCAATTTTGTATACGATTAAGTGAATGAAAAGAACATAGATGTGGGTATTCCGGTGAGAAAACTGAAGGAATTAATTTTACAGTGTATCTTAAACCGACGATTTTGATTTAATGGAGTCTACCATAGACAGATTGATGGTGTCGCGATGGCGTCCCCCTAGTGCCACTCCTTGCTTATATTTTCCTCGCTATGATTGAGCGTGAAGCATTACGACCCGTCTTCGCTTAGTTTGATTTCTGTTATTTTGAGACTGTTAATAGGTTTATAACCTGCGATTCAAAAGCCGATGCTCCCAATCTGTTAAACCAGTTAGATGGAGTTCATCATGGTTGAAGTTCACTTTCGAAACCGAAAGAGATGGTAAGCTAGCCATTTTGGACTTTTTAGTAAACCGAAGAAATGATGGTTCATTGGAAGAAGTGTATTCCGGAAGATCACCTGGGTAAGCCAATATACAAATGTTCTGAGATTTATACCCTAGAGATATAAATCTAATCTTATTTGTTGCTTGTATTTTCCTGCTATGAAAATTTGCAGTCAAGAGACGCTAGAAGCCGAAAAGATCTGTAATCTCAAAACGCTGCAAAATAAATGTTACCCGACACTATTCATCAAAAAGCATGCAGTGACCCGCGATAGCCGTGAAGTGCTTATTACTGTCCCTAAAAATGAAGTGTTTCCATCAGTTCCCTTTAAAGACGATGTTGTCTTTGATCGGTTAACCAGCAGAATTTCCAGCGCAGTGGCTAGAATCTTTCCGGCTGCATGCCTTGCGGAAACAGCTCAGTTTATAGTACAACGCGTTAAAGACAGACTTTGATTT
Organism: Dicrocoelium dendriticum; assembly: GCA_944474145.2. Classification (NCBI taxonomy): domain Eukaryota; kingdom Metazoa; phylum Platyhelminthes; class Trematoda; order Plagiorchiida; family Dicrocoeliidae; genus Dicrocoelium; species Dicrocoelium dendriticum. Next base: position 11,693 of record CALYDF020001075.1, on the reverse strand, counting down.
CAGGCCCAAGCTTACATCATAATATTTTACGGACGGTCGAAGCGATTACAATCAGAATAAGTCAAACGGGATTATACAAACAGAAGGCTTTGCTGCAATGGCTTATTTTAACTTAGCCCTAGTTAGCTTACCAATTCTTATCAATTCCTCGGAATACAGTGGTCGGATTATGCGCTTGGCATTCCGCCGATGAAACAACAGGTTCTCACACTTGCTGTTAGTAAAGTTTAAAAAGCAAGATTTGGCGTTTCATTTTGTCGTGATTCCACCAGTCCCACCTCTTTGGTTTCAGCAGCTATTTGTGTTATGCCTTCCCATTTTATAATCGTAGGTGCCTGAAGAGATTTGTCAGAACGAGTACTCTTTGCAAAGTGTGTTCTTCCAATATTTGCAGGCGATAGTCAAATATAATGTAACGTCATGGAAGTGGACAATCACGAGGCACTGTAGGAACAGTAAATCGTCAGCCAAGAACGGTCTCCCGTTCAACGAGGTAAAAACAATGTATTAAGCATACGACACCTGGGTACCTATGGAGATAGATTTTTGGAGCAGTAGCTACAAATGCTTCCTAAACTAGTAACCTCGGAACAATCGTAAGGGACGAAGTTGTCTGTCCAATACCAGCTGAAAATGCATCGAAGGGAGCCCGGCAACACATTGTACTCTTACGAAGGGCTTTCAGAATGTTCATGCAGGTTATTTTGCATCATATGCAGAACGCCTACATGACAGCCTACGACATCGGCCGTCGGAAACATCAGCGCAAAGAGGGTTTTGATGTGCTCATAGCTCCACAACAAACAGCAACCAAATTCGTTAGGGAACTGTTTCACTTCCCATATGAATGCAGACTACAAAACCTGGGATTGCACAGTGGTGAATGTCGGCGTCAGCGTAAAGACTGCATCATGGCTTACATAATACTCATGAATCCAAATCACTCCTGTCACAAGCTGTTTCGACGCTGACGCAATAATATCCGGTGAGGCCACCACCACAAATTCCCCAAACACTGCAGTCGATTAGATTGCTACCAAAATGTTTTCCCTTTAGGAGACCCACACATGGAACGCCATTTCAACCCACGTTGTATGACAGTAAGATTAAACACTTGTCAAGAAACACCTTGAGGACACGATATCTCACTTGCAATACGTGATGTGATCCGTTTCACTCGGGAGAGGATATAACTCCAAATAAACTTTGCGCTCTCCGGCAGTTTCTGTAACGTGGCGGTGAGGGGACATGCATCAGTGTTTATGTGAATGGCCGGTGAGTTAGTCAGATTTGTGGTTTTGAGCGAAACCCGATCCAAATCTGTTTCGACAGTTGCCGTGACAGTGATCGAATTCACCAAAGGGCATAGCAATAGGAATCGCCGTCCACACTGAGATTGCGCGTCATTATCCAGTCATAAAACAACAGTTTTAAATCGACCCTCCAATCGGTTGGTGTCTCCTAAGTTCCGAATTTCCCACTTTTCATGTTATTCTTCTCCATTAGGACAATGACACGATGATAAATTACAGGTAAAAAGCGGACTGTTAGCAGGTCCGTACAATGATCAGAAAGAGGACCACAACATCGTGTTTAGCAAACAGTGATAAAAGGGAAATCGTTTTTGTAAACTAAGCAATGGTTAGCGCAGAAGCACGCAGAAATGGCCGATCTCAGTCGTGTAGGCCGATTCCGGTTGTGCAACTTTCGTTGCCGGGCCCGCAACACCTCCCCGTGAATAGAAAGCGTACCGCATCTGACAAGGACTAATCTGTAGGGATTTCGGCGACCTCCGGATTCTTCCTGTTCTTCAGCAGGGCGGGTTCTCCAGACGCGGCGGCGATTGAGCGGCTTCGGCCTTTGTCTCTCGTTGTGTAGCCAATCCAATGGTATCTCGCAGGATGTGTAGCGGCAGGCGCACGGGAAGTTTGGCTGGTGTGGTGTTTTCTCCGTGGAGCGGTCGAAGTTGATTGTGATGGCGAACCCAGGTGTCATTACAAACGTAGACTCAATGCAGCATGTCACCTCGCCTGGCCGTCACTGGTGCTTTGATCCGGCGTGGATGACCTGCTCGGTAATCGCGATCGTAGACCGGGGCTCCAACAACGAATTCTTTGTGCATGGTGCAGGCACCAGAGTGACTAGTTGGCTTCTCAATCGGAATGAGCGCTTCGTTGGTGGTGCGTAGCTTGCGGCCCATCAATACATCATCTGGTGACTGGCATCCTGGCGTAGTTGGATTCGGTGTGGACCGGTACGAGAGCAGGAATGCTTGAAGACACTCATCCACGGTCCCCTCCCCGCGAGATTTAAAAAGCGCCCTCTTGATGGTGTCGACAAAGCGCTCCGCTTGACCCTTGGATTGCGGATGGTAAGGCGGTGAGCGGAGGTGTTGGATGCAGGGTCGGCGACAAAAGTCTTCGAAGATGGAAGAGGTAAACTGTGAAGCATTGTCGGACACCAAAACCTCGGGAAGGCCATGTTGACTGAATATTCGTTGGAGACAACCCAGAGTGGCGGATGCGGTTAGTGGGTTGACGGCGACCACTTCTGGCCATTTGGAATAGGCGTCGATCACGAGCAGATAGGAAGTGTCATCGATGGGACCAGCGTTGTCGATGTACACTCGGGACCACGGTTTTGCTGGCGAATGCCAAGGAACAGGTGACTAGTGTGGTGGAATCTTTGAGGCTTGTTGACATTTCGAGCAGTGGCGGACCACATCTTGAATATCGCTGTCAATGCCAGGTCAGTACACATAACTGCAGGCAATTGCCTTCATTCTGTTCATACCGGGGTGAGCAGAATGGAGATGGCGGAGTACAGCTTGCGGGAGGCATGAAGGAACGACAACTCGATCTACAGTCATGAGGCAGAAATCGACCACGGCAAGAGAGTCGCGGCGTTGATGTAGTGGTTTGAGTTCACCAGACAAGGTAGTGTTTGGCCAGCACGTCTGAAGGTAAGTGACGGCTTTCGGCACGACAGGGTCTTGAGCAGTTACACCACTTATGTCGGCGATAGTGATGGGAAGACTTCGGATAGCGTTCGGTAGTTGATAACAAACGTCGTCCTCGGCGGTTACAGCGGCAATCACTGTGTCTTCTGCTGCAGCAGGTTTGGAAATGAGGCGGGAAAAGCCGTCGGCTTGACCAAAATCCTGTGTACGGCAGTAGCGGATTTCAAAGTTGTAACCAAGAAGGACAGCCCAACGCTGAATTCTGTCAGCCAAGTATGCGGAATGCCCTTCGTTTAAGCGAAGATTGAAAGTAGAGGTTTGTGATCGGTCAGTGGCGTGAACCGTCGGCCATAAAGCATCTTGTGGAACTTGGCGACGGCAAAAACGATGGCAAGGGCTTCCTTTTCGTTCTGACAATATTTCTTCTCCGCAGGCATCAGGGTGCAGGAGACGTACATAACGACTTTCTCGGAACCATTTGGGAATCGATGGGAGAGAACTGCTCCGATCCCGTAGGCAAAAGCATCAGCAGCGACCAAAATCAGTAAGCTTGGGTTGTAATGGGTCAACAGTAGATCAGGACACACCATGGCTTTCAGGCGAACGAAAGCTATCTTGCATGCGAGGGACCAGTGCAAAGGAACCTCCTTCTGTAACAACCGATTGAGCGGGGCTCGAACATCGAGTAGCAATGGAAGGAAGGCGCTGTAGTAGCTGATAAGACCCAGGAAGGACCGCAGTTGTGGCACATACGCTGGAGTTGGCATCTGCTGGATGGCACTGACGTTCTCAAGATCAGGATGACGACCATTGGCATCGGAAACGAAACCGTTATTTGATGGAAGGAAGGAATAATTGACATTTATCAGGTTTCGGGCGGAAATCGTACTCCTAAACCCGTTGAAGGATTGCAACCAGGCGCTCTCGTAGATCGTCCAGGTGCGCCGCCGTACCCGGAATACCAGAGATCATAGCGTCCATCGTTTGTTGGAAAATGACTGGAGTGGATTGACACCAACCGGGAGCCTGGTATACTGGAGAAGATCACGATGCGTATTGATGGTCAGGAGGGCTTGTGACTCAGGGTCGACCTCGATCTGCATGTAGGCGTCTGTCAAGTCGATATTAGCGAAACACGTGCCAACGTTGAGTATTGTGAAGAGGTCGGCTGGGATCGGTATAGGGTAGCAATTTGGCTCTAGTGCTGCGTTGAGACCAGTGGATAAATCGGCACAGATGCGCAGGGCTCCATTTGGCTTCTTGAATACGACGATCGGCGCTGCCCAGGCGGAATAGGACACAGGCACCAGGACGCTCATATCTTCCAAACAATGGAGGTCGGCATCGACCAAGGGTAAGGCTGCGTATGGGACAGGCATTTTGGGACGGAATACCGGTTGAGCACCAGGTACGAGCGGTAACGCGGCGCGGGTGCGTGAACAGCGGCCAACACCATGCTGGCATACCGGGACGAACTGTCCGATGATGTCCTCGGTTCGATCGTTTGGTACTGTCGGAGAATGTACCGCGTTGCAGATGGCCCGAATTTAAAGATCGGCTAAGCCAAGGGTTTCGAGCCAGTCGAGACCAAGCAGGTTGAGCTTCGCTTTTGTGATCTAGCAGATCGCGTTGTACGTGGCTCCTTGGAAGGAGACGGAGCAGTGCAGCAGTTCAGTTAGCTGCACCCAACCACCACAGGCGCTGATGGCAGATTGGGTAATCCGTCCGAACGGTGGCTTGCCAAGGGATCGCCAGAGATTCTCGGAGATGATCATGATGTTCGACGCAGTGCCTAATTGCAATCGGACCGACTGACCGTTAATCAGGACGTCGACGAATTTTTTCCGATCCGCAGCGTTGATTTGGAAAGTGGCCAGCACGCTCGGAGAGCTGCCAACCGGACCAGGTTTGGGTGTGCCTCTGGGTCGGGACCTCTTCGGTGGATCGCGGATGCAAGCCAGCCCAATTTTGGCCCCTTTGGGAGATAGAGGATGGCAGTAACCATCCCGGTGCCCCACCCTGCGGCAACCTTGACAAACGTGCTGGCGGAACTTGCAGTCGCGGTGAAAATGCCAGGCACCACAGCATCGGCACGCGTAGGGAGGGACTACGCTCGGTCGGATTGAGAGGGGCGCGGACGATTGCGCCTTCGATGCTGTGACTGCCCGGACCATACCAGGTGCAGAGGCGTTCTGGATCATGGCAGAATCGTGCTTCAGGGTGTGCAGCGTTTGACACTCCTCGGTCAAGTTCTGGAGTGTGACTGAGCTATCCTGTTGTAGCTTTGACAGGAGGCGCGTCCGGATATCAGCATCGTGTGGAGACTGGAGACCAGGGACGAAAATTAGGCATTTGAATTGGTCCTCGGTGAGGGAGCCAAGTTAAAAACGTTGGCATTCACGGTTGACCACGCCCGCGTACGTGATGCAGTCGTCGGTTTTACGTTTGGTTAGCTGCAGATACTGATAACGAGCATTGTACAGAGAGGACTGCTCGCCGAAAATCTATGACAACGTTCAAACCGTCTCGTCAAAGGTAACATCGCGTGGGTTCCTCGGTGAGATGAAGTTGGTGTAGCATTGCTGTTCCAGTGTAACAAATTTGCGCAGAAGCTGCCTGACCTACCACGTGTCGTCCTGGCAAGCCAATTCAACGCGGAAATGGTCCTCGTACCGTTTATACCAAAATTCGAACGTTACCCTGGCCTTGGCGTCGTACAAGAATTCGCTGATGCCCCTAACCACATGGTCCACTAACTGAGAATTAGCGTTGGGACCTGCATGAAAGGAAGAGGTGGAGAACTTTTCGGTTAAGACGGAAGTCAATTTAAGTTGTTGCTGCAGCATCAGTTTTAAATCGGCGTATTCGTCAGTCATGTTTCGTCAACTCTGTCACCACTGTTATAATTGAGGAAACGTCTCAGTTATGATTGCGTAACGCCTGATAAGGTTGTCACTAACACGGTTGGAGTACGCCTACGGTAACGGCTTGGAACGCAGGCCAATCCAACGGATTTGCGCTGACCTGACGACGTTAGCTTAGCCCAGGGTACGCGCTGGTGAGGCGGAAATTGAGCAAGCGTGAGAACGACCTCATTTGGATGCAAGCATTTTTGTTTCCTGATGTTATATAAGAAGTGTCTTGACTCCTCGGTATCTCCGGGAAGCAAAGATTTTAATGGCGTTGGCGGTTATCCAATTTAAGGCAGTTTGATTTTTCCATCGGCGCAAATCATACCTTTCATTACACCATTTCTTTTCAGTGCCTGGCGATACGGACACACATAATTCATACTGCCGATAATAACATGAAAAGTCAAACCGGAACACACAACGGGGTTGCATCGGAACACAAGACGATTGAGCACGAAGTCATGTTTGGCACTTATCTTCTGTTTCTCCTTGAGGACTTTCAGCCACCCCCAGCCTACCGCGTTCATTCTGTAGAGTATGAAGCACATCAGGATATACAGAACGCGATCGTATACGTAAACTTGCCTCCTCGAATCGGGCTGATCGTCGCACTTCACGGACTTGAGCCATTCTCTGTCTTTTCTGCTAGTTTGCTGATGACAATGGTTCCACAGATTGGTATGCAATGACCAGTCACTCTGCTTCCGTTCCGCCAGTGCAACGGACTAAGCTTGATTTAGAGCGAGGTACTATTCAGGTGGCCTAAGGCTAATCTGTTGCAAGTAGAAAGAGGAAAATGTTATGGCGGCACCAGGTAAAATTGCAAACTAGATAACAGTGAAGAGTGCAAATAAAGCGACGAACCAAACTAATAAAAATATTAACCGTGTTTGCAATCAAATGTAGACCAAACGACATAGCTTACTAATACTGACGCTTTTTTCACTGAAAAGTAAGAAAAAGCGTTCGAACGCGAAATAAAAACCAGTGAAAAATAAGCCAAGCAATTCTCACGATGTAAACGTTATGGTAAATGACAGCTCAAATTCAACGCAATGTCACACGGAATAGTTCACCCTTGCAAAGGTAGCCAACCGCCTTTAGCGAAAAAAAATATAAATAAATAAATAAATAGCTAACTAAATAATAATACAATTAAATAAATAGATATCTGATGCTGTGAGGCTGGTGGTGGCTAGATGCTGACAGATGGTCTACTCACTGCTGCTATTGTTGTGTCATGGGCTCATGTTCTGGACGCCTTCTCGTGACGACTGCTGGGTGGGAATTGGGTTACGCCCTTCTCCCCGCTAAGACCCAAGGCACCAATCCGCAGGAGTCACTGAACTGACCATGTGTTAGACCCGCTGCATTTCGGGTGTACATTTAAGCGAAAGCTTTGGCTGAGGACCCGAGACGTTCTTCTGTCAGGTGTGGGCGCCCTGCCAGTTCATCCTCTTCGGAGGTTAGGGAGTGGTCAATACCCCACTTCTAGTAAAACTTAGAACTAGTTATAATCGTACAGCTCCAGTAGCGTAGAGCAGGAGCGCCACGAATTTTCTTTGACAATGGGAAGGCACCTCCTGATATTCATTTGTTTTGTTACTGCCCGCCTCAAGCCAGGCAGCCCCTGGTCAAATTGGTGCAAACCCACCAAAAGCCACCTTCGTCTGGCCGTGGTCGCAGCTGCGTATCCTACTACGGTCGCAAAACCTAAATGAATCGTGTCAGTACCTCAAAGACTGCGTGTGACGGCCGTCTAGCCGATCCTAATCTATCGCTGCAAACACATTACCGTGATGGATCTGCTACCCACAACCTTGTTTGACAGGCTATTGGGCCAAAGACTTCGGGTGAATTCCCTCAATCAAAACTCCGAAGCACATCCACTACTTCACGTGCCATTGCCTATCAATGCCATCGTTTGCCTACGCGCAAAGCATCCAAAATCGGATGCTGGAACGTGCGCACATTACTGGACCGGAACTCCAGTGCGCGCCTCGAGCGACGCACTGTGCTGGTCGAGAAAGTACTGACACCTTACAACATCGATATTGCGGCGCTCAGTAAGACCCGGCTCGTTGAGCTAGATAAGTTGCATGCATCTGGAGCTGTGTATACTTGCTACTGGGTGCGCAACGCCACCTCACTACCAAGTGAACATGGGGTCTGATTTGTAATATCCGATCGCCTAAATGGCCAGCTGGGGGTTAAGCAATTGTCTTCAGTGCGCGACTGATGACTTCTCGCTTACAACTCGAGAGAGGTAAGTTTGCCACTTTTATAAGCACGTACCGTCCGACCAGATGTTATCTTGATAACACGCATACTCAATTCTACACCAAGCTATCCTCTGTGATAGGGTTTGTGTCGAGGAGCGGTCGACTATTCCTTCTGGGTGGTTTCAACGTGCGCGTTGGGCATGAGGCATAGGTGTCGACAGATGTCATCCGTCCGCATGGCATTGGTTTAGGCAATGCGAATGGTGACAAGCTGTTCGCAGTGTGTGCCACTCCCAGCCTGACGATCACAAACACTCGGTTGGCACTGAGTACGAATGATATAGCACATTGGACGCATCCACATAGTGTCTACGCTCACCTGCTCGACTATGTCATCGTACGTCAGCATGATATGCGTGAAGTGTGCATGAAACGTGTACTGCGTGGAGCTGAGTGTGGCACTGATCACAACTTTCTGATGACCAAACTGTACATAGAGTTTCGTAAATATATGTATTGCACTCCCGCCGTGAATCGACGCAAATTCAACATTCTGTCCCTCGGTAATGTGGCGAAACATATTGAGCTGGAGAAGGCGTTAGATGCACGTCTGTATGATGTCGACTGCATAGTTATATTGAACTACCTGTGGCACCACATTCGCGCCAGGTGGCAGCTGCTACCGAGGAGACCATCGGGCGCGAAAAGTGCAAGCGACCTGATTTGTTTGACTCGAACAATGCGACGACTGACGCATTGGTATCTGAGATGAGTGCTGCAATTGATGCACATGTGGCAGTTCCCTGGGGCTTGGGAAGAAGAGAAAGTTTAGCAGAATTCGACGGTGACTGACCTGCAAGCTCCTTCTCAAGAGAAGTGCATGGTAGACGGAGAGAGCGAAGCGGATGTAATGATAGGCCGAATGCCGCCAACTTACTGACTTTTCTTGACTCATTGAATACGGTGTTCGTATCGTGTTTGGAGCCGCTGGGGAAGCTACTCAATTGCCATTCAGGCGCTAACTGCACATAGACTGCAGACATAATACACGTCTGTTGAAAACACATTACCTTGCTCTCGAGCAACCGTGCAGAGCTGGGCCGGCCTAATTTGAGTGGCCTAAACCGCTCGATTTGAAGGCTAATCTGGCAAGCTCGCCGACGCTAGATGATAAGCAAAGAGCGGTTGCTCTGCTGCGGAACGACACCTGCGGCGGTGCCGGCAGCATCCCGCCAGAAGTATGGCACCACGGGAGACCAGCGTTGGTGACTGCGCTGCACCAGTTAGTTCAACGCTCGTGAATTGAGAAAGAGGTGCCTCCTGAGCTGAAGGATGCCCTTGTGCTACCACTGTACAAGGGTAAAGGGAGCAAGTGCTGTTGCACGAATTATGTTGGTATCAACGTACTGAGTTGTGTGGGCAAGGTGCCTGCCCGAATCCTACTCAACTGCCTCAGAAGTCAGCTTGTGGAACCTAAAGTATAGAAGTGCCAGGTGGATTTCGTTTGGGTCGCGACATCATCGATATGGTTTTTGCGGCTTGTCAGATGCAGGAGAAGTGTAGAGATGTACATCAGCCACTGTGCTCGCTGTTTGTTGATTTCACCAAGGCATTTGATACGGCGAACCGCGAAGCATTGTGGCGGGTGTTGGGTAAGATTCGTTGTCATAATAAATGTGTAAATTTAATTGCATTTTGCACAGTGATTTGCTGGCGAGGTTTCAGCTGAGTGGAGAGACCACGGATGACTTTGCAGTTGTCTGTGTTGTAAAACAAGGCAGTGTCTTAGCTCCTTGCCTGCTTAACACCTATCTTCATGCCATGATGTCATGTGATTTTGATGTGGTTTGTGCTTACGGTGTTTGTGTGGAGCACCGCATTAATGGTTGGTTGCTGAACATCCTTCGTTTCGATGCGAGATCCCTAGTCTGTGAGACAGCTATCGGCAGATTGTTGTTTGCTGACGAGTACACGTGGCTTGCACACAGCGCGGATCGGTTGCAGCACCTGACTAGTGCACTGGCTTCGACAGCGGCCAAATTCGGGCTCATCATCAACACAAGCACAACTGTCTGACTCTTTCAAACTTCACAGAATGTGCAATCTACAATAGTGCCGCAAATCAGCATCAGTGATTAGTATTGGAAAGCACTTCCAGTTTCTGCTACATTGGGAGTGTGATGTCGACTGACCAGCAGATAAGCAGTGAACTTCGTATCCTCGTACTGAAGACGGCGGTGGCATTCAAGAAGTTAGAATACCGCGTGTGGAACAACCATCGCCTTACTGTTGGTACGAAACTGATGGTGTACAAATCCATGATGCTCTCCGTTCTTCTATACGGCAGTGAAGCTTGGTGGATGTACCGGCTGGATATCCGATATATTTGCGTTTCCATCAGAAATATTGGAGATTGATTCTTCGTATTTGTTAGTGCGACAGAGTTGCGGACAGGAAGCGTTGCGCGAAGTGGAATGTATGCAGTGAAGTGCATACTTTTGCTGAGACACCTTAGGTGGGTCAGCCATGTATGGCTTATGGATTCGACACTGATATCGAAGCAGCTATTATATGGTCAATTGAGCTTGGGAGTGCGGGATGTGGGGAAACCGAAGTTACGTTTCCAAGACATGATCAAAGTGACCTTCTCACTTTCTAATCCTGATTGCAGGTTATGGGAATCGGAAGCGGTTGGTCGGCATGCGTGGCGCGATCTGATCACAAATGCCGTAGCCGGGTGTAAGAGAAAGCCCACTTGAATGTAGAGATGAAAAGGTAATTGTGAAAGTGACAGGCACCGATGGGTTGTACTCCATGGACATCGAACGCATGGTGCTGTAGCACATACGGTTGTGAATGCCTGAGTCAGTCAGGCCTAGTGAGCCATGAGCGAAATCACTCAGGGCCAGCATCGAAGCGACGACGAGTAATGCAGATAACGTAGGCAGTACCGGCGCAGCGTTTGTAGGTAAGCTGCATTCGATTTACTAACGGCGTGCTTGTAAGTTAAGTCTCTTTATCGCAGGTGGTGTGTATGCTATATCATATACGGCATTTTTATCTTATATAAATGTCTACCAGGACTATCTTATATAAAATTGCACACGTCGATTAAGCTGATTGATGTTAAGTTCCATAATATTTTCTCGTTTGTGGTAGTTTCCTAAAATAGATTTTTTGACGTATTGAGCGCATCGCGGATTTTTTGCAACCCATTTATTTCATGCGCTTATTTAGTGAAGAGTTATATCAGCAGGTCTGTATAAGTTATGTGATTTATTTTCTTTGATATCGTTGTTTCCATTGCTTGGCCTTTGCTTGATATCCCCGGTGTGGCAGCTTTTGATGTGCATGTTAACAATGTGCCTACCTGTCTATTACCCACTACCTCGTCCAAACTGGCTGCAGGAGACACTTGGTCGTTGCTGGAGTGGACGGGGTGCATGGTCCTTGTGGCCGTGTTAGGATTAAAAATTAGTTCTATGCACTCAGTGTGGAGCGGACTACGGTCCAGCCACCGACTTGTGTGCGCTTGATTCTCCAAATGTATTGCACTTGTGTTTGCTTATGAATGAGTGTGGGTCGGCTCCGTTGATGAAA
>CALYDF020001074.1:0-16127 GCA_944474145.2 Dicrocoelium dendriticum | reverse complement strand
CCCGGTAGCCAAAGGGGTAGTAGTGTTGGCTGCTATTCCAATGGTCGTGGGTTCAAATCCTGCTGTCTCCACCTGATGAGATGAAAATTACATCGAAACGCGTCGTGGCTGTGCAGTGTTTTCGGGTGAGCAATACCCGATTTCTATCTACTTTGAATACGGTCCCAATGATCGCGGTGACTAAGGTTCATTTCAATGTGAATCACAGTCCATTAAATTGAGGTTGCGTGTCGCAATCCAATCACACAACGTGTAATCCAAACTTGACCCTCCAATTAGTCAGTTACCGTTGTGACAAAATGTGTTGCCCATCGTGACCCGGTAGCCAAAGGGGTAGTAGTGTTGGCTGCTATTCCAATGGTCGTGGGTTCAAATCCTGCTGTCTCCACCTGATGAGATGAAAATTACATCGAAACGCGTCATGGCTGTGCAGTGTTTTCGGGTGGGCAATAACCAATTTCTATCTACTAATGATTCAATAGCTTTGCTTCGAGCGTACATCGGTCATGAGCTTAGATAGAATTTATTCCCATAAACTGGTTTTAGCCAAAGTAGCTCATCGTGTGAAGCTCCCATGGCCAGTCAAACCTATCCCAATTTATAGCAAAGGGCTCCTAACAACAACCAGTTGGGAGCGATAACCGTCTAACCTACGGGATTACTGTCAGCATTTGGTGTCATGGATAGACTGTTTCGCCGCCCTGCCTAAGTGGAAATGGATCAGCCTCATCGAACACAACAGCTGTCAGCACGCGAACCGAACCACACACGATATTCATTATTAACTCTGATATTCTGACCTAATATTACGTACGAATATCTAAGAATCGCCATTTTCTATGTGTACTGGTCAGCCATGTTCTATTGGGAACGATTTACTTCACATAACATAACAAGCTCACCAGTAGCCCTGCATGACTTCTGGGCTATGCTACGTCGATGTTCGCCGGTAGGATGGGTCCACATTGGCTGCCTTACAGGCATTGAGGTCTACCTGGCTATGTTCTATACCTTTGGAACCTTTCACAGGAAATTGCCTGTATTCCTGGCTTTATTGCCTGTGAAATGCAAACATTAGTTAGCATACACAGTTGTTGTAGACTGCTCGAGCAACAGCCAAATTGCACAATGAATGAATAACGAGAACATGCATCGTTCCTGTGGAACTCGGACCCGTTTAACAATTGTGTAGTGTTGATCATATTTACAAGCCTAGGCTGAAGACACATGCATGCTTTTTTCGGCCGACCTTGTGTTCGCTACAACGCATCTCTGGAAGGCGGACAGATTTCCCCTTCCATATGCTAGTCTGTTATCGCTGCTGCGTTTTGCAGAAAAATAACTGAGTCTGATTACAATTGAGCACGTTCCCATCACCTGCTCCCTTTACCTTCGTAGGTTTCGCCCACCACAGGTAAGGACTGAGTTCCCGGCTGCTATCGTTATTGATGGAGCATGCTCACTCTGGTAGATTAACGCTTTCGTTGGGTTCAAGTTATCCATATCAAATTAATAATGATCACGTAGGTTGAGGATATACCGAAGTGGATAAATGTAGACTTGTCTATCATGCAGTTTCACTGTATGGACAATCAAAATACCAATGCTTTCGCTAGCGACAAATTGATCAATAGCAAATGGCCAACTCTAGCAGACACCGTTCGTATTGGTAAAATCCAATGTCGAGTTGGTTCAATCGAATGTAACTGGAAGACCATACTTTCGTTCCTCAAAGTTATTTAGTTAGATTTTACTCTGAGACATGTGATGCGCAAACGAGGAAATCGCTTGGGGCTCGAGTAACTCTTAGGAACGTCCGGGTGCAAATCAAGACAAAGCTGAGAGGTTAACTACAGTACTATTCAAATGTGAATTATAGTGCCACATGCACATACCACAACAGCACCTATTCAGTTCCTAAACCAGCGGATGTTCACAAGGAACCAAAGGAAGGAAAATCATCTTAAGTGCTACAGCACAACGATATCACCCAACACAGAGACGGTGAGCGGAATTCAACTGCTAGTTAACGGGTGCGAAAACCTTGGTTCTCTGTAAAGCACATGAAGGGTGTTGGGACTGATGTTTCTCGGGACAAATGTGAGATGAATAAATAAATAAATAAAGCTTTTATTCTCGACTACGCGAGGCTCAGCTTTAACGGCTTGATCATGATGAAACATAACAAAGCATGATCAAATATGTACAAAACCCCAATATGTTTGTCAAAACACTGTGTGTTTATGTAGGTTTATTAATACGTATGTAATTGTGCGTGTGTGTAGCTGTGTAGTTCATGCGTGTAATTGTGTTTCTCCATTCCTGCCAGTTTGATATCGTCAGCAACGTACGAGTACAAGGTTGATGTCCGTGGAGTGGAAAAAGTTATCCGGATTTCCACGGACAGTTACTTTATTTTGTGGCGAGTCACGACCGCCACGTCACAGTGTTTTTAAGCATAGATTTATGGCTTTTATAGGGAGAACACTTGCCAGGCGAAGAGCCACCACAGCCTGGAACATTGCCGCTGAACTATTTGCAGGAACGGGTTAAACCCGAACCACCCTGCTGGCACCACGATGCAGTTGTTCGGATAGCCACCATGTGGGATTTGGTTCTGTGATTAGGACTGGATGAAGTCGGCATGTGGTGTGACACCTGAACATGTTGCACCCTGGGTTAACTGGTTAAACATCTCAATATCACTGACAGGCGGACACAAAACGGAAGCTCCGACATTTTTACGTTTTATACCTGCAAGCTACATGGCATTCAATTCCTTTTGGGTGTGGTCTTTCCTTCATCGGAATAAGCTTGGAAGGATAAATAACGGACTTTTTGGAAAGTGTACAAATCTTTTGCAGTCACCCTGCGCTCCAACTTGTAGTGGATTTTCCGCTACCCACTTCATCACACCCCACCGAATTCCACTCGACCGACACAAAATTAGCAGCTCTATCCAGCGGATCGCCAAGCGTAGAAACAGTTCCATCCTCTGATCTTCTAAATCCTCACCAGTTTTGGAGGAGCTTTGTCAGCTAGCCGACCAAATCGCCTGACCAATTTTCTTGGTCGACGCAAATGATATGCCCTGCAGTCGTGTCAGCTGATTCGTTATGCTACGGAAAGCGTTCCGGACAGTACACAGGATTACAACTCATATCAGTAGTGTTCTGGACCGGCGTGTGAACTGAAACCACTGTGCAGTGCAACCGCTTCAAGTTTGGGCAAGTCGGTTTCATAGCGTCCCTCTAACCCCACAAAGTAGTGTGACCAAGTTCAAGTGCTAATTCAGGTGGGACCGGAACGATATGACAATCTCCTGAATCTTCGTTATTTCGCGCATGGTTGCAACGGCAACTGCTAGGCCGGATAGAGATACCGATAAGACTAAAACGAAGACCGCGTCACACCCTGGCCAACCAATTACTGCCCACATTTCCTGCCCTGCAATCTCTGTCAGGAAGGTTCATGTGAAGCAAACAAGAGTGAAAAGTAAGCTAAGAAAGCAAAAGGAAGGTCAGCGAAATAATGATAATAGCAAGGTATGAGAAGAACGGTAAAAAAGGATAAAATGCTAAAGATACAAGTCAGTTAGGAGAAGGGGCAGATTGGACACGGCTACCCAAAAGCATTTAACTGACGCTGGCAACCCTCAATTTTAAATTCCCTAACGACCTGCTCCGAAAACGAGTTCCAACATCCAATAACCCTGTGCAACAAGCGTCTAAGTGTCCCCAGCTTGAAGCGATGTGGTGCGTACAACGCTTAGATCAACGTTTTTAGTGACAACAGGGATTTCAATTGCACAAACAGTATAGTGTATGGAAGGAGCAATAGCTCCAATGCGGAGGATAGAACATTTCGCCAAATTTATTGACAGCAACCATATGGTTAATCAATACCAGGGCTAATCCAAGGTACTCGGAATTGCCTCAGAAGCCAAGCGATTAACACAATATTCCAGAGCTTGATGTCATCAGCAAACAATAGCGACGGATAGGTAATTGGCATAAATTTTAAAAGGTGACTGCCCCACAACCAAGCCCTGCGGAACACGAATAAGAACTATTTCTCTAAGTAAAAGACTACGCTCCACGCGTACACACAGTTGACTCTTTTAAAAAAATCAGTCACCAGTTTAAAGGCGCCACAAGTTATCCCGTAAAATCCTAACTTTACTGAGCCTCGTAGATGAGGGACGGTATCAAAGGCTTTCGAGAATTCGACGAAAAGCGCGTCAATAGCGTGGACGCTGTCTACTGCCGCAGCGCAGTCTACACAAGCTATGAGCAAGTTAGTCAGACACGAAAATTTCTTACGGAATTGTTGTTGTGCAGCACTGAGACGGTTAAATATATGTAGGTGGTTTCCATCGGATCCGTCACCTGTTTGAAATACGAGTTAACTACGACGGTTATCAAGCTGGCAGACAGATAGTTCGCGAACACAGCACTGTCACCGCCCTTGCAAATCGAACGGATGGTTACCTCCTTCGATTCCAAAGGTAAAGCTCAGCTGTCCAGCGATATTGCAAACACGTTTGTAAGAGGGCTACTTAGGAAACAGAAAATTCCTGCTTTAGCACTGGATGAATTGAAATAGGGACAGAAGCCTTGGAGGCATTTAGGCCTTGCAATAACCCAATGATTTGGATCTCCGTTATGATCATTTCAGTTAGGTAATAATCCTGCATGGCTCTCGTGACCAGCTCTACATGGAGTAGAGAAGTCTCAGGGGAAAAGACACTAATATGCTGTTCGCTAAGTATAAAAGCCTTAACACTGTATGTACGCGGGTCCAGTCCGATCGCAGTAACGCTTGTATAGATGAGTTAATACCACTGAGCCTCTCTACATAAGCAATAAACTTATTTGGACTTGTTGCGGCTGCGTCGGCTAAATCCTTCTCATAATGAAAATGAGTAGTCTTGAGATGTGGCTTACGTTTATTTCTAACCGCTCGATAGCCTTCTTAGGTGCTAATTGATGAAGCCGATTGGTATGTTTGGCAGCACTTAGACAGCTTCCTGAGCAGATATTTATCCCTACAATCTATCTATGGAGGCTGCGCCCGTGTCGCCCTTGACTTACTGAATGGGTTGTGGGTAGCAGAGACTTCGGTAAATATCACTTAAATACCTTCGAGGCTAACTTGACAGGCCCGGCGACGGAGATCACACAAGGCAAAATAAAGCCTCGGCTTCCATTGCGTTAAAGACTGCACGTCAAATATTTCGGCACACCTCAGTGGTGGCTTGATGATACTTGGTGAGTGCACATCGAAAGAAAATGCAGGAATAGTCACTGGCTCCAAGATGACGGCCGTACGTAATACCACTTATGAATTCCTGTGACTTTGCAAAAACGAAATCCAAAGTAGACAGAAGCTAGTTGCTCATGTATCCAGTCGAAAGGTCCACGAAAGGATGCAAAAGCAGTTGAAAAGCCAGCTTGAGGTGATCCAAACTGAAGATGCCCGTCATCGAACTGCAAGGTAGACTAGCCCAACGGACTTCAGGGAGGTTGATATCCTCCAGTACAAGACACTTATTGATAGCCTGAGTACAAATAAACCCAACTGCCTTCTTGGAGGTAATTCCAGGACTTTAATATACTACTAAAACTGTAAATTGGGCAGAAGAAGTGCATACAACTGTTCACAGGGCTTCAATAGTTTGATCCCGCAACTGGAATCCAGGTCTTCAGCTCATCCAGTTTACAGCTCACATAAAGGGCGACGCCCCCATCTTGGCAGCAAACGGAGCGATCACATCTAACTAACGTATAGCCACATAAGCATGCTTCACAGTCCGTGATACCCGGGGACAAGTAGGTTTCAGTGAAAGCAAAGTGGCTGCTTCCATCCGATTGAATAACGCAACGTGACGCATCTCGCATGCTCCACTTACTGGCTTTGGATGCGCAAAAATTCCTACCCAACTAACAGCGTGGTATTAAAACCGATTGGTTCTCGTCACGTACTAATGTTGCCTTGGTATTTATTAATAACCTGTAACAAGGCGTGCTTTCTTCCTTTACATCTACTTCGTGTAACTCCCTCATCTATCCTTCTCATCATGTTGCTATCCACGTTACGATGTCCGCAACAAGGCCCAGTATTAATCGATAAGCGAACGGCAGGGTTTCTTACACCACTTGAAGAAAGCAAACAAAAATGTGACCTCAAATGAACCACCAGGACGCTGTACTCCAAACACTGATCTTAGTACAGTACACACTGATACGGTCAAGGTTATAGAATTCTAACACTGTAATGAAAAATTGTGCCCGTTCTTGAGCCGCTTAGAAATCAATAGACACCCCTGGAATACTTCGAAACCCATCAGATAAAGTCGATCTAGTTGAATCGGGAGAAGTGGGGCACTTATTCGCATATGAACATATGCTTAGATTGAGAAGTGCAATTGTTTTAAACAACCAGACAGAATTAGTTTGGGTAAAGTGAAAGCTGTAGTACTGAGAGCCTGCAACTTGACTGAAGTTGATTAAAAATAGCATTGATTAAAAAGAAATCTCTTATGAAATGCTAGATAATGAGCTTCAAATTCTTAAGTGAAGAACTTCTAAACCGATTCCTCATGAGTCAAATCAATATAGCCCAACACACCTCGTTCAGCGATCGGCTTATGAAACCTGCAAGGACATGTCTACAAAGGACCATCAGAGGACTTTCATCACCAGTGTCGGAATGAAAGGCAAAATTTCTTACGAACTCAGCGAAACATCGAAAAAGAAGACCCAATTACTGAGATAACTAAGTGCGTCAAAGTGGATCCCGACTATACTTACATTGAGGCAGAAATCTCAAACTCCATGGTTCCTGAAAACATTACAATGTCCATAATACAACAGCTGGAGAAAGAAGATAGCCCTAGTCTTAACACCAGTGGGCCAATTTTTGCGAGCTCATTGAATATGCCAGCTGGGGTAGACCCAAAACATTGGGAAAGATGGTTATTAAGAGCCCCATAGCAATGCCACAGGCTGAGAACAATGTTTCAAAGACCGCTAGGGGCAGACAGCCCAGTGATGTAGATAACCTGTTACCATCTATCGGGAGCTTGAGCCCATTATGAGCCCGCGTGGACAGATATCATAAAACAATGAAAAACACAGCATGACTCATATAAAACACCCTTCTACAACTACAGTAAGATGCGATATGCTGAAAGGATTAAAAAGAAAGGCACATTTTTACTGGATACCTCTAAAAACCATCCCACACTGCGCTGTAGTCATTAGCAAGGCATTGATAATAGGAAGCAATTTGTCAAGTGGATAACGCCACTTCCTTTTCAAGCTTGGAAACGTGGATCCTCTCAAATCACCTCTCACCACAATACATTGTTAATGGATTTGGCAATGGAACCGCGGCAACTGCCACTCCCTACATACCCGGCGAAAATCAATTATATGCTCGCATTATTACTGCGATTACTATAGTTGACCAGATTAATCTAGTGCAAAGTCAACCGCAATGTCGACTTGATACATCAACCCCTCCTACCCCCAGCTATACAGGCATTCGAAGACGAGGCACTATCTCTACCCACACGAATACTAGAAGTAGACTCGTCCGCACCGCTCCCACACAGGTTTACCGCGCCACTAATCCTCGATTTCAATGACCCACACAACAGCGACGCCAACACAGATCTCACTATTCATAGTATGTTTTAGGTACTTTTGA
This sequence comes from Dicrocoelium dendriticum, assembly GCA_944474145.2. Taxonomy (NCBI): domain Eukaryota; kingdom Metazoa; phylum Platyhelminthes; class Trematoda; order Plagiorchiida; family Dicrocoeliidae; genus Dicrocoelium; species Dicrocoelium dendriticum. The sequence goes on along the minus strand of CALYDF020001074.1, from coordinate 8,414 downwards.
TTGACACCAGATTTAGTGTCCACAAACTGTATTTCCTAAGCAAGATTACACTTTTCAGCGAGTTGCAAGCCATCCTCGTTGCCGAAACCTGGTGCTCTTCTATACTAAACTCCACTCTAATGATCCCCAATAATCATCTTTTTCGTAAAGATCGCTGTAAAAGAAGAGAGAAGGATATTCAATATCTTGCGACATATTTGGAACTGATCAGGAAGTCATGATTTCAGAAAACTTAGCAGACGACCGGTTAATGTATTTATGGTAATAGACAGCGTTTCGCTTTTGACACAAAAGCTTCATCAGGATACGGTATTGACCTACATCGCACATTTACAGCGAAACTGCTTGAACATGCACAACTAGTAAATGTCCCCGTATCTCTCGGTTAATCGGCCTCAGATGTCTCAGTTTACATTTTACTTGGATGTATCTGCAACTCGCCAAACTCACCAACCACGAGTGTTGCCCGTATCATTTCCGTTTTCTCATTTGCATCTATGAGGTCATTTACACAAATAATTGTAGGTGATTTCAACTTACCGAAGCTATACTGGCCATCCTGGTCCTCACACAACTTTTATTTCTTCCGTTAGAGATGGTGGTGGGTTACTATGTCAACCAAACCGGTTAACACATTAGACATGATATTTACATTGGGTATGGTCAACGTACAGACAGCCGTCTTAGAGAACCTTCCTAGTAGCGACCGTAGAAATGATACCCTTTAACTTCAATGTTAAAAGGGCGCCAAACAAATATCTGCTTTCTACTACTCCATTCACAGGATTAACTAGGTACACCTTCGTCAGATAATCCGATCCTCCGAATGGATGCCTTGTTCCTTGCCAACCATGCCTGCACAGCAGTGAAGCACTTCCATCATCAGGTTCAGCAAGCAATAACCTTCCTTGCTTCACAAGAAAAGCGACGCAGTCATGTCCAAAAAGATGCAGGCAGTCTTTCAATCAGTCAGCAATCCAGAATACTGATGACACGCTGCAAAAGAAAAGGAGGTGCTAAATATGTACCGATTCATCTGTGAAGTCAAACCCTTCCAGTTGACGCGGAGAACACATGAAGAGCAAATAGCCTTACGATTGCCATTTAAGGTAAATCGGCTAGTCAGAATGCTCCTTCGAGGAACCAGCGACCGTTCCTCATTGATCACCGAACTGGTTGATGAGGAAGGCCACTCATTCCAAGACCCAGTTGCCATCTCTAAAGCATTTATCTCGTATTCCGCTACCTCCATGAAACAGGAGACTGACCCTGTAAATGCGCACATTGAAGTAAAAACAACTAAGGCTCTAACTAGAATTGATATCTCTCTGCGAAATATTCTTGGAGCCATTAATACTATTCCAGCATTTTCCAAACATATGGGACAAGTTCCTTCCGAGAAACACAGACAAATATAAGAAAACCAGTTTATTACCCACGCAAGTGTAAGATATCACCCGTACATACATGTTCTTTGTAGTAATGTGATTAGGTTTCTGTGTATACTCACCCATTTACACTCAGGCAGACAGCCAAAACACACCCATGAAAGCGCTAGACTGGCAGTTCGTAATATTGGGACTTCTCAGTAGCGCACATCACCGAATCCTGCTGGATTCGAACCCACGACCTTACTCTTGCGAGACAGAGACATGGGCGACTGAGTCATAAGCGACAACAATGGGTCTTCTTGTCTGATATCTGACTGAGACATTTCGTCGCTCAGCCTACAATATCATGTATTTAAGGACCGCGCAGAAGGTAAGGTTGGTCTCCCAGAGCAGCGACTTCCTTTGCAAGCCGCCACCAACCGAGGCGTTGTGAATGCTGCTAAGGCGAATACTGATAATTTAAAGAAGGGAACTGCTTGGGTTTTGTGAGCATTCGTCGCAGTTAGTTGCAGGTAACCAACAAGCACAAATCCATGAGAGCACTAGACGGCCGTTTCATCCTGGCTGCGACGAATCTGCACAAAAGCCCAATAAATCCACAAAATATTTACAACTAATCACTAGTCGCCTTAGTCGCCTTCATGCCATCTCGATTGGAGGCGTCGTGAAAACAAAGTCATTGCTCTTCGGGCCAGTACTGTCTCAGCATGTTCCTTACATACCTGATAGTAGTGGATGACCAGCGCTATATCACAGTTAGATAGCAATCATTCGGTCCGCTTCCGTCGCAAATCCATCGGTAGCATAATACACTTGCTAGAGTAAGCTCGTGGGTTTGAATGCGGCAGCATTCGGTGGGTGCGCGCAACTGAAGAGTACCAATATAACGTAAAAGCCAGCTAACACTTTCCTGGATGGGTGGTGGCTGTCTGCCTGTGTCTGACTGCGAGAATCTTCACAACTACTCACCTGGTTAGAAATATACCCATTATCAATCTCAATATGAAAAGCTAATCCCCCGGGCGTTTGACTTACTAAAGTAAACCATACCTTTGCTCCGGTGTCTGAGCCAGAACTGATCTCCCTTTCCAGGTCATAGGGATTCATCGAGCCGCTCCCAATCTGCGCAAAGACAAAAGCCGGTGATGTAATTTAAAGTTTCGTTTTAACACATTCAGAGACTACTGATCTATCCGTGTTTTGATCCTGTGCAAGCCATTGCTGAGAAGGCAGATTATCAGGTAAATTCCAAACCCACAAGCTACTCGACTCACTTTTGGTCTCCAGATCAGTACAGAGGCTGTTATCCGCCAAGCGTCCAGCTCATTGGAGACAGTCGCGACTTGAGCACCAACTAACTGATCATACATATTTATAAGGACATGTAGAGCACATAACTCCGCTTCCTGTATCTCTACAGGGCGGTACTGGGTTACAAGAACTGTGTTCATTCGACTTCCCAGTGTAGGCTTGAGTGACATACCACCTGGAAAACATACACACACTATACACGTTAGCTAGAGGTGGGAAACACCTCAGCTACTGTGCCGCAATACCTAAAAGAAAAAAAGAGGAAAATGCAACAGATGCAAGTCAGCTGAACTACCGGTAACGGATGGGCATCATCTCTGTAAGCTTCCTGCCGGCGACTATGCAACAGGAAAAAATAATTTACTTTGCAAATTTATAAAATGTTAACTAATCAGGTCGTAGTTGGATAGGGAGGCTAAGAGGGATGGGGAGGGACAAAGAAACTCACAACACGAACGCCACTCAGGTCGGCTCCTTGCCATATCAGCAAGTGTATCCAGCCAAACATGTTCATCGTCTTTCGGACCCCAACAAGGGAGCCGTGACGCTCCAACTGAGGCTAGCTCAAAAGAGAGGGCCTTCATTCCTCTGCACCAAGTCATTGATTGCCCCCCTCCTCTTATTCCATCCACATCCCCGGTGAGCAAACAACGCACGTCGTGGAAGTCGGTGGGCTGGCATGCATAACACTTGGCCGAGCCATCGGAGCCTGGTGCGTGAAATGACGGTGCTGAACGGTTCAGTTCCTTTTCCTGTGCCGTAAATAAGGCGTCGAACACGCTCGTTGCTTACTCGGTGTTCCCACCAGATGTGAGCTAAATTGCGAAGACACCGGTGGTCGAACGTAACCAGCCTCATTTTGTCCGCTGATCTAACAGGCCAGGTTTCACAACCGTACGGTAGGGTCGAACGTGCCGCTGCATTGTACACTCTATCCCTCAGTGATGTCGCGCTGGCGCCATAAGTGGAGAAGGTTAGCATAAGCGCTTCCAGCTTTCGATAAACGGTTCGTGATCTCATCTCCAATCCCACATGCGCTGACACAACTACCCAGTTAGTTGAATTTTTAAACGACTTCTAGCTGATCGCCACCAAGGGTCAACGAAGGAGGCGGTTGTTACGTGTTCAACTAATGATCGCTCACTATGACTGTGAACCTGATCGGCCCTACACACACACGTAGATAAGCACGCACACACGCACTCAAGGACACACCCTAACGTTTCGTGTTCACATGTAAACCGTTAAGTGTTCAGTACACTGTGCGCCAGACTGACGCGTCTTCTTGATTATTCGCTACTATTTGAAATACGTACTTGCGGTTAGAGTCCAGCTGTGATAGCGGTCCAGGCCAATCTTGGAGGAACGCTTTTCACTTCCATGGGGCAAAGCAAAGCCCGAGGCGGAACACAGTTAGTGCTAAGCTGTCCAGTGCCGCTTGGCAAGTTTGGGAGCTGTCACAGATTAGGGCAATATCATTAGCATACTCCAAGTCAAGGAGTCGTTCTCCTGGGAGCAGATCCACATCTTCTAATTCGTGTCCTGTGAACGCGATTTGCATGACTTCGTCAATAACGAAGTTGAAGAGAAAAGGTGACAGCGGGCATCCTTGTCTCACACCGATGGAGATATTAAAGAGCCACGACAGCTTGCCGTAAGCCGTCACTCTGCCTGAGCTACGCGCGTATAATGCTATGATACTACTTACTTGTTTCTCAGGTACGTCTTTCCTGAATATACAGTCCAAAAGTGCATGTCTATCCACTGAATCGAATGCATCATCATCATCATTACACGTTAGCTGGAGGTGGAAAACACCTCAGCTATTGTGCCGCAATACAAAAGACAAAAAAGAAAAAACAAACAGTGGCACGCTTGCTGAGACCCCAGTAACGGATGGACATCGTTCCGGAGAGTTAACAGCTGGCTGCCGTAAAAGAGAGTCATATTATGCCTAGCAAGTGAGATCGTGATTGGAGGGGATGCTAAACAGGAGGGGGATAGACAAAGGAACTCACAACACAAACGCCATTGGGGCCGGCTCCTAGCCATATCAGCAGATGTGTCCAACCAAACGTGTTCACCGTTTTAAGATCCTAGCCAGGCAGTCTGGATGCACCAACCGACGCCAACTTCTAAGTGAGGGTTTTCATTTCTCTCGATCAAGTCATCACTTGGCCTCCCCTCCTCCTCTTCCAACCGCACCCACAACGCGCAAACAATGCACGTCGCGGGAGTCGGTGTGCTGGCATCCGCAACACTTGTCCCAGCCATCGGAGCCTGGTGCGTGATATAATGGTGCTGAGCGGTTCACTCGCTCTTCCTGCACCAAATAAGCGACGTCGAACACACTCATTGCTCACGCGCTGGTCCCACCAGACATGAGCTAAGCTGCGAAGGCAGCGATGATCGAATGTGACGGTCTCTTCATGTCTGTCGACCTGATGGGCCAGGTTTCACAACCACATAAGAGAGTTGAACGGACGGCTGCGTTGTAAACTCTGCTCTTCAGGGCGAGAGTAATGTCGCGTCTGCGCCACAGATGGCGGAGATTGACAAAAGCACCTCGAGCTTTTGCTATACGGTTCCTAACCTCATCTTCAATCCCACGGGTGCTAACATAGCTGCCAAGGTACTTGAATTCCTGAACGACTTCTAGCGGATCACCACCAAGCGTTAGCGCAGGGTTGGGTCCCTGCCAGTCTTGAAGAAGTACTTCGCATTTCGATGGAGCAAAGCATAGCCCAAAACGATTGACAGCCAGTGCTAATCGGTCCAGTGCTGTTTGACACGTCTGGGAGCTGTCACAAATTAGGGCAATATTGTCCGCATACTCCAATACAAGAAGTCGCTTGCCAGGAAGTAGCTCCACACCTTCTAGGTCGTGTCCAGCGAACGCTGTTTCCATGCCTTCATCAATAGCGAAGTTGAAGAGGAAGGTGCCAGCGATCAACCTAGTCTCACACCGCTGGTGATACTGAAGGGTGGCAAGAGTTTGCCATAAACCCTCACCCTGCCCGAACTATGTGCCTACAGCGCTTTGATAATGTTTACATATTTATCAGGCACACCTTTTCTCAGCAGACAGTCCCAAAGGGCACATCGATCGACTGAGTCGAAGGCACCTTTTATGTCAAGAAACACGACAACGGTGGGTCGCCAATAAACATGGCGGTGCTCCAACACTTGACGCAATGTGAAGTTGTGGTCGATGCAACCCCGACCTCGACGAAATCCGGCTTGCTCTTCACGAATCTGGCGTTCCCGATTGCCAGTCAGTCTGTGGAGAATGACAGCGGCAAACAATTCAGAGGCAATCGAAAGCAGACTGATCCCTTTATGATTGCAGCATTCTAAACGGGAGCCTCCCTTGAAAATTGGGACAATGACGAAGCGGTTCCAGTCTGTCGGAACTGTCTCCTGCTCCCAAAGCTTTACTAGCAACTCGTGTAAATCATCTACTAGAGCAGGTCCCCGAATTTGAAGAGGGGTGGGGGAATTCGATCTGCCCCTGCGGCCTTATGCAATTTCAACAGCCTGATCTCACGTTCGACTTCTGCGCGTGAGGGCGGATCCAAGGAGACGGCCCAAGGAGAAGGGCGCTGAATGCCCGAAGAAGGAAGCAATAACTCAGTTTGGTTAAATTGCCTAGCAAAGTGTTCAGCCTAACGCTCCAAGCGTTTTGACAAGCTGTGGATCGGCTGCACACTCTCGTCGCGTATGTTCTCGCTAACACCAGGTCTCCTGCTGCCTGTTTCCCGTACCAGACGGAATAACTTACGATGATTACCAACAGCAGCGGCTGCTTCCATCTCAAAGGCACGATGAGACCACCAGGTTTCGCGGTCCTTCTTCAGGCTAGCACCTAGTTTTGCCCTGAGATTTTTGCGAGTCTCATTGTATTTGCTTCCAGCCGGATGCGTCGGCGAGCATCCGTAAGTTCCAGAGACTGCGTAGAGACCCATTTTCGGGTTTGGCAATTTGCTTTGCCACATAAAGACACGCCTGCTAACAGCAACACTTGACGAATATGCGACCAGTGATCTTCAACGGTGTTTAGTGGGCGCTTACTCAGCCCAGATGTCAGCGCACTTTGGTACACATTCAGAACATCAGACTTTTCCAGCTGGCTGGTGTCAATCCGTTCACATCAACGTTGCGGACGTCCACCGAAACGCACCAGGAGGTCGGCACAGACAAGCGCGTGGTCAGAATCCACGCTCGTGCTCCAAATCGAGCGACAGTTTTGGACACAGCCTCTCCAGCGGTAACTAATCGCGATATGATCGATTTGCGTCCATGGCTGGCCCGAGGCTGGTGGCCGCGAAGTCACACTTCTGCGGGTGATGTGTCGAAAGTTAGTGCTCGCGAGAAAGAGGCGAGCATCTTCACACAGCTGTAGCAATCGCTCAACATTTTCATTACGGGAGCCTACACCATATTGGCCGCCCAGATGAAGCTCATCATAGGACAATTTTCCGCCTTGGGCGTTTAGATCGCCAGCCAACACCACAGTATCCGTGCTTTTTCTGTAACGAAGGAGCTCGTGAAGTTGCTGAGAGAAATCATCTTTTACTGAATCAGTGCTACAGTTTGTAGGGGTGTAGGCCGCAATGACAAACAGGCACCGTTTGTCCCCGCGCGACTTCGAAGCACGGAACGAACCAGCTAATCTAACGGCGCACATCCTACTGTTTACTGGGATCCAATCAATCAGGGCAGCTTCAGCTCGGGGACTCAAAACAATGCCGACGCCAGCTTGACCGGCATTTGAAGCTGCATCATCGCCAGACAGGCGCAATGTGAATGCGCCGCAAGTGTCGCATGTGGGGGATCTCAGGGTAAACACGGAGCTTGAACATTGCAGGCGAGTTTTTGATAAACAGCAAATATCGATCGATAGGGTCTCTAGTGTGCGGGCAAGTACTGCCTGCTGGCCAATCTGCAGCAAAGTGTGCACGTTGAGGCATGCCAGTTTTAGCGCGTCACGAGGGCCCCAAAGGGAAACGGATGAACGGACGTTGTCCGCTTGGTTGAACATGTACCTGTCAACTGGATTGGAGCGAAGTCCTGCGATTGTGTGTGATTTGAAATTAGAAGACAAGCGACTATTGATGTCAGCTGGGGGAGGGCCAAGAATTGGGGGATTGAAAATGGGGGGGATATAAGTAAAGTTGGAGCGGGTCGATAAGGAGGAAGAAGCGCAAGAAGAGGTATAAGAAGACGGGAAGGCTTGAGCAGTGGCATTCATACTCCTATCCACCCTGCTCGGTGCAGCAGATAGGGCGCAGTTGATTATCCTCTGCGACGGCCAGAGCATCAAGAAATTGTTGTAGGAAAGGTTTATTGTATTGCGTGGGCAGAATAATGTCAGGTTGCCCAGGCCTAGACAGGAGAACGATTAGGGTTCTCAACCAAAGCCTTTGGTTCAGAAACCTTACCACAAGGCAGAAGGTTTTGGCACTGGACACAGAGCCCGTTTTATGAAATGCTGAGCCACCCACGTTCCAGACCCCAACCTGGAGGACCAGGAGTCTGAGTTTGTCAGGCCTCTAACCATTGACCAATCTGGTATGAGTGGCTCTGAATGTGCAAAAAAGCACCACCCAGCATAGCTCAATGGATCTCTGAGGCACGCAAACCATCGCACCACCGTAAGGTCCAGTCTCATTGCGATGGGAATCGAATGCACCTTTGATATCGAGGAACATA